>OX578139.1:143233902-143446402 GCA_951213105.1 Amaurobius ferox
GATTTTGTCTTTTCATATCTCTGGGACTTTTTATGATAAAATGCTGATATTTTTTACATCGCCATATTTGTGTATGGGGCACGTTTTACATATTGGAAATGTTTTTGTACGGGGGCCGTATGAAAATTTAAATTTTATATTTCTTAAAATTTAATCCTCTGAAAATGTTTACCGATTTTCTAAATTTCTGTACCTTTTCTTACGCATTTTTGTAATTTATTATGTCTAAGATCAATATTTAAGGAATAAAAGCCGAGGTCAATGTTTTTTGGGACACCCTGTATATATAGTATGTATTATGAAAATATTACTCCAAAAGATATCAATAGAAACCAAGATTCTTTTGATAGAACTTGTTTCAACAATACTGTGTGGCTGTGCAAAATTTCAGTTTTATCCTCCTGGTATTTTTTCACTATATTTAAAATTTCACCATTAGAATGATTTTAAGGACATGCTATTACTAACTGGAGAAATTATTTTTAAAAGAAAGTTTTGGAAACTAACTCTTTATTTAATATAACGGACATTACTTTATATAATACAACGAACGTCACTTTATGTAATATAATGCAATGTTAGTTATAATGCCCAGTTATAATGATAATTTACGTAAAAGTACAATATAGATTCATCCTAATAATCAACATCATTCTACTAATTTTTAAAATATTTTGGATCGATTAAATTACAGAGAAGAAAGAGTTGCACTTTTATATATTTTATGATATATATTCCGTACAAAGAATCGGTATACTGCTAGTTGCATATAAAATGTATAGCTATCACAGATAAAATACTCTTTATCAAATTTTAAGCGCAAGAATAACGTGTGAAGACCCTTTTCTTATAATATGGGGATGCTTCGATTCAAATAAAAATGATTCCTCAACTTGACCAGACGATATAGGACGACGACTCATAGGAATGTTCGACTCGGGCAAAAGCTTTCAAAGAGATTAGAGCGATCATTCGAATTCTACAGCCGGAAACAACATTTATATAAAACAAGAAAAATCAATCATGCTTAAAGCATTGATTATGAAACACTTTCCAACTTCAATACAATTTTATTTAAAAAAGTCGAAAATGCAATACATTCCTCGGTAATATTTTAAAACTTATCACAATACTACATTGATTTATTATATTTGAAAACTTAAACATTCATTGAAAAAAATGAACTTCATTCAAATGACGGCATTGAAATATATATTGCCTGGTTTAAATATCTCTAAAATGCAATACATTCCACGGTAATATTTTTAAAACTATCATAATACTACGATAATTTATTATATTTGAAAACTTCATCGAAAACAACTGAAATAAATTCAAATGACGCCATAGAAAAAATAACACGCCTGGATCTCTCTATAAAAGGAGGATTTCATTCATAACTTTCTCCCATTCATTTCATTCATCACAATACTATAATAATTTATTTTATTTAAAAATATTTATTTAAAAAAACCATGGAGCAACAATTCATAAACTCTATGCTTAAAACTTCATCGAAAAAAATCGTCCTTCTGTTTATAAAATCAATTAATATTTCATTCATATCAGCCATGCAGACTCCATGGACTGAATTATTTTGTGTTAAAGAAATACAGTAATTCTAATACAACTCATTCTACATATTTTGCTGTTTACATTTTACATAGGTGAAAAATAGGCTTAGTTGTAGAAATAATCAAATTTGAATGAGAATTTAAACTCAAATATATTGTCTTTGTGTTGTTTTAGTATGTAGATGCACAGAATTTAAGCAAAAATAAAGTAGTTTTAGGACGGATACAACACTCAATATGAATTAAAAAGAACTTTAAAAAATCACGATTTTGAAACAAGATGGTTGTAATATATCATTTTGAAGTGGGTCATGTGATCGTTTGATATCATGGTCACGTGATCGTTTCATATGAGGTGTAATTATTATTTTAATTTTTATTTAAAAAACTACTGAATATATTTCGCTGAATATTTTTTTATATATTTTATGGAACAATTTGACTATTACCTAAAATTTTCGAAGCAATTTGGGAATTTTAAATCCGCTTGAAAAATGTTTGAAAAATTAGATCCCATGGGGCTCAATGTATTTCATTTTTTCAACCCGGGTTCAATCCAAAACTAATTGGGTGATATTATTCATTTATATTCCCATAGGTCCTACAGACCGTCTGAACAACATACTAAAATTTCATTTTGATTAAGTCATTTTTACGGCAGTTATCGTGCTAACGGACAGACAGACAGACAGACAGGCAGACAGACAGACAGACAGACAGAATGAACAAAGTCATAAACACTTTTCAACTTTGTTGTAAAGTGTTAAAAAAACGATTTTTAGTTAAAAGTCAGGACACGCCCATAAATAAGACACGCCTATTTTTAACTTATCGCGCGCGTAAAACGATACATTTTTAGAATCCTATAAAGTCGATGACTTAAAAAGGGTTTGACGTTTTCAAATACAAAATGAGAAATCATAAAAAACAAGTAACATAATTTAGTAAAGTATCAAATGACCCATTTATTAGAACAGTTATAATCAAGCAAGAATAATATCGTACGTCAAGCTGAGGTTTTAAATACGTTAATGAATAATGATCCTCAATTACTTAAAACCGCAATATATCATAATACAACCACAGGAACTGTTAATAAAATTTAATATGCGGACTGTTTTGAAGATGTAGAATTTGTTTATGATCACAGAAATGGGTGTTACCAATGGGCATTTTTAAGTTTGTGCGAAATTTGATAGTAACGTATGAGATGATTTTTTACGTAAGAGTATTACAAATTCTAATTTTTTTAAGGATTTTTCAAAATTTCATTCGGAAATGTGGGGGTCTAGAGAATATTTGATTGCGCTTAAAGTCAATAGGCTTCCAATATTAATTGATTTTCGTACCGAATTTCATTCGAAACGATCCATTCGTTCGTGATATATCGTTTCCACAGATTCACACACACAGACATCACCTCAGAAACGATCGACTCGAGTTCAGGGATGCTTGAAAATTACTCTTCCGTCGAAAACTAGATTTCAAATTTTCAACCACGCCACAATACTTTTTCTACGGGAGAGTAAAAACTGAAGCAAATCCATTTTACTGAAAATAATAGTAGTAAAAAAATTGACAACGGCATTATAATTAACTACTATTTGAGCCTGTCAAAGATGAGGAAATTAACACTTTATTAATAAAGTGTGGACTCAATTAAATAAGTTTTATTTTGTTTATTAACCATGTATGGCGCTTGGCATTCATAAATGGAGTCTCAATCAAAAATTGACCCAGTTAGTTTCTACCCCTTGGTTGAGTTTCAGACTCCTAGGTCACCGGAAGTGAGGAGGATCAGGATAATTCTGGAAGACTTAACCTTTTGTCCGCACAGGAGGATAAATCGAAATCCCGGTTAAGTTAGATTCGCTCCTGCGTTCGATATTATAATTGCTTAGATTCTAATTTGCAAACTTCTAAGCCACTGGAAGTCTGCTTGTGGATCTATAAAATATTTTTGGAAAAAAATAATCTCAAATTTTCCCTTCACTGGAGGAAATCGAAAATCGGGCTATGATTGGTTCTGTCAGATGATCGATATCATAAGTTTTTAAGGATTCAGCTTTCTAGATCATTTGTGGGGCTTTTAGAGGATTTAAAAATTACTTAAAATAAAAAATAAAACTTTTCTTCGCTCCTGAGGGAAAGTGTTCAAAAATATGACTACTTAGATTTTGTTCGATAGTCGATACTATAAGTATGCAAAAATTTCTGGTGGCGCTCGCAAGACAGAGTTCTGCGCATGCGCCGATCCAGATATAAAAAGGTTGATCTGCCAGCTGGATGACAGTCCATACTCCGTTCCAGATTCATATGCCTATAAAGATTCCTGAATCAACAGGTCTGCAGAATGTCTATTTCGCATCCTACCTAGCATGTTTGTATGCCGTGTTGGCATGTAGTACTTATGGTTTCTTCTGTGTTTAATGTTTAACATTGTTAAAATAAAATATGGGTCCTGAATTGTGTGGTGTGTTTTGTAAGCCTAAAACCCCCTGAGTAAATTACCAACCGGGGGTACTTTAGACCCCGGCTGTGGAGCTTGTGGAGAGTAAGTTGGTATGACATCTTCAAGAGATTATAGACCTCCCGTAGCAGCAATACTAACAGGATCCACATTGCCATCACACCACAAGTGATGACAACCTCTACAAATTCACCCTTCTAAGGTGACCGGGGAAGGGAAAACATCTGGAGGATCTGAAATTACTTTTTCTAAATGTTCTATTTTTTCCGTCCGCGGCAAGGGGGGAGGGTAATTGAAAATCTAGCTTTAAAAAGATTCAGTCTTCCAGATTACAAAAGGACCTTTAGAAAGTCTGAAAAAACCGCTACGTTAGACAATTACTATATGGGTATAAAGCTATATGTTACGAAAATACAAATTTAAAGATTTAAAGAGCAGATTATATTTCGGTAACATAGTGTGTATATTTATTTCATAGAAGTAATTTCTCATTTTTATTGCAACAAATAGTCAAACAGTATCTTACCTTCATTACTCTAACTAAATCATCAACTTTAACATGCTTTAACATGCAATATATATTATATACCCTCAAACGATAATTTAACAATATTAATTTTGCAAATATTGATACTACAAATTAATTCCTTAAATGCAATCAACAAATTTCCGCAGTAACTTATTAGCATATTTTCTGTGTACTCCTATTAACTATTTCAATCTTGCGTTGCATAATTTGATGGCATCTGCTTTTCTAAACAGTTACCCATTTCAACTGTTAATCAGTTCATAATTAACACATTGTGTCTGAACGTCACAACGCGCTCATCTTCTCCCGTATATTATGCACCCCCAACTAAAATGATCAATATTTATCAAATGAGTCAGATGCTCGCATTAAACACCTCGGATATGTATTGAATTGTTGCTGCTTACGCATTTTAGAATTTGGGATAATGTGTATTGATGTTTAACATCTAGACTGTCAATTAGAGTTGACCGAATTTTATGAATGAAAATCCTTCAACGTACGATAATTATTTTAAATTGAAGAAAAAATTCGCTAATCTATGTTTATAAAATGAGGATACACTCAACATGACATATCAAACATTACATACATTCTCAGAATTTTAATAAAGTTGCAAGGAAATTAAGAACACGTTTTAATTTATTTTTACTTTCCCTGCAATGCATGGCAATGTATAGGGAAAGTATTGGAATCATGTCGAAAATCGCAACTCGAGTTTTCGACGGCTCTACACGTTTCGAGACCTCTAGAATACGGAAAAACAATTTTTAGCGTGACGTCTGTGTGTGTGTGTGTCTGTCTGTGTGTCTGTTTGTTTGTCTGTCTGTCTGCCTGACTGCCTGTCTGTCTGTGCAATGTATGTATCCACTCTAACTCAAAAACTAATGAGCCAAATTTCATAAAACTTTGTATGTAAGTCATTTGGATGTGACCCTGGTGCTGATTAGTTTTTGATACGATTCGTAATAACAGAGCCCGCCTTTTTTGTGACATGGCCCGTAAAAATGTCATTCATCCGCTCTAGTTAAAATACCAATTCACCAAATTTCACAAAATTTGGTAGATAAGTTACCTGTTGGACACTCTGGTGCTGATTAGAATTTGGTACGATTTGGAAAAGAAGAACCCGCTTTTTTTTATGAAATGGCCCGAAAAAATTTCATGTATCCACCCTAGCTAAAATACTAATTGACCAAATTTCACAATATTTGGTAGAAAAGTTACTTGTGGGACACTTTGGTGCTGATTCGATTTTGGTACGATTCAGAAAATAACGACCTGCCTTTTTTTATGCAATGGTCCGTAAAAATCGCCAAAATCTGAAAAAGAAAGAAGACTACGTATGCTGAAATGTATCAATTAAATCCTTGTTTTATACTCAATTTTTGACGAGGAAAACAATATAACACACTCCATTATACTTTAGGACTAACCGTTCTCAAGATATTTGGGATTTCTGGCATTTTTGTTACGCCGCTATCAGAAAATGTCCAATTACCAAATAAAAACAAAAATCGAATTAAAAATGCAAATTTAGTGTTATTTAGTGCGATTAAACTCAATGAATTATTAGAGAAAATATGAATTTAAGTCTGCAGGGAAAGTCATGTGCTGCCCACATCAGATTTTTTATTTTAATAAATCATTAAAGTAGCATCCATAAATAGTTCATATCAGTAGATGGATAATGTAAAACCATTTAATTAGTAATATTTGAAGTGCGAAACGTGATTGGCACATCGATAGCGAATTACAATGTAATTATATTATCTATTGGTTGGATTTAAAGTTGAACTTTGAAATGACTATTGCAAGAGTTATACACATTTCAAATTGAACCAAATAACTGTAAATTTTGCTTTGTGAACAGACGATTTATCTTGTTGAAATATTCAATTTTTACTAACTACATCTTTATAGATAAGAAAACTATCTTCCAATACTTGGTGATCATAATAGTATTTTGACATCCTGAAAAGAAGCAGATATTTGATTATCCAATGCAATTTAAACAGACCAATGCAATTACAGGCCCTCTGCAATTTTTCCTGCTCCATATTTGTCAGTATTATTGAATTAGATCATGCCAATAATGTTTTGACCCATCATATCTATCCAAATCCTTTCAGCACTAATCATCACCGTCAACGATTGCTTTTTGCATGATATACGGCGATTAGCCCGTTGCCATCTCTCCTGATTCTGTGACTAAGTTAGTCGATAAAGTTTACCCTTTCGAGACGATCGGCACGCCCACGTGCCAGATGCGAACTTGCATTCAAGGACGAATACTCTCACTCGGGCCAAAGGAAATTTTACCGCAAGCGGATAGTGGCACCTATAAGTGCCACCACGCGGAACGTTTTAATTTGTGTACTAGATGGCGTTACTTGTCCATGGAACTAACTTTAATGTATTTTGCAGAGGAATGACCTTGGCAGAAGAGGATCGAATGAATTATTTCTCCATTTGGAGCGGTGAAAATCATTTTGCAACATAAACAAACAGAGCAATTCTCGTAGCATCAACAATTTTATAATTGAGTCTCGGTTTCTATTTTTATTTCAGCGTTATGATTTCGTTGGTGAATCATAGAAATATAAGAGTGTATTTTTTTAGGGGGGTTTAGAGGCAGTGAAATTATTCGTTTATTTCGGATAAAAGAATGGGAGCAACTAACGAGTATATTGTATTCAGATTTGTATGAAAATTATACATCAAATAGAACATAAATATTTCTTTTATTCCAGAAAAAGTAGATTTCTGTGTTGAATAGGTGATTTTTAGTGAATTTTTTTCGAGAGTTAGGCTTAGCGCAAAAAATGCGCCGTCCTTTTCGACCAGTTCGGAAGCGAAGCGCTTCGTCTTTTGGGCCGCGACAGCTCCGGAATGCCGCCGTCCCGAAAGGGTTATATAAATCTCACGTAATTAACATCGTAAGGTGTTTTTAGTTCCGTATAACTGGCGTTCCTTGAAACCGGTTTATTTAAAGGTTGTTTAATTGGGTACACTGAAATATTATCTTAAACTGCCAGTTTCTTGATAGGTCATTTTGTATGAGCTTACGGCTATTGATCGTCCTTGCCACTCATTGAACGAAAACTAATTCTTGCTTAAAATGCTATATATTGAAACTTTGCGTTAACACCTTAGCTTTACATTAGCATTAAACAGAATTAAAACTTTTCACATTAAGCTTTTTACGTCATTCAACCTCAATACTATTATTGTCTCTTCTGATGATAGTTATTTTCCATGAGATATGACTCCTACTTTCAGTTGGATAAGAAAATACTTTTGAGTTTCCTCGTCATTTATTGGACTAATACTTACGTTTTCTTAAAACACTATATATTGAAACTTTCCATAAACACTTAAGCTTCAGATTACACAAGATTTATGTTCTTCACTTAAGATTCTAAACTGACTTACTAACCTTCTTGCGCATTATGCCTGTTGGTGAAATTTCTTTTCCATGGGATATGAAACTTTCAATTTAATAATTGTGTATAATTGAGTGTTTATTTTCCGCTAATTAGTACAATCGACGAATTTTTGTACTTATGAAGTTCTCTAGGAATTTGAAGGAGGGGGGGGGAGTTGTTTGTGCTAATTAAGGTATATTGAGTATTTTGGATGATTTGATTCTGGATTTCATGTTGTCTTTATAAAATACTATTTTGGATATTCTTTTTTTCCCAGATTCATATTGCTTTATATTTTGACGTCTATAGCAAAACTGGCATTTCTATATAATTTTGCAACATAATATAGCACAGACTAAAATAATAAATTCGGCTGGCTTGCCAGAAATTTTGTCATTCTTATGTTTTCGCCATTTTATGAGATTCTGTCATTTTTATATTTCTAGAAACGCTGGCTTTAAAATTATTTTATTATACGAACAATAAAAAATATATTTTCAAACAAAACATCTAATATTTATTTTTTATTTCTAGCAGTACAATAATATTAATACAATAATCAATTGCCACTCAGCCTGCAGTTTCGTGAACTATTTAGCAGTCACATTTACTTTGTCCTGCTCCCCAGTGGAGGCGGAACACACTATGCTTAACAACACAACCTCCATGCCCGCAGATGGGTCTCGAACCGTACAACTCAGCATCCGAGTGAGGTCGAGGAAGAGCTTAACTTGACCACTCAACGACCGTGTCGGCAATCGTGTGATATTGGTGATATAATTCGATGTAGAAATCTATAATTTATATATATATAAATTAAATTAATCCTCTGTGCTAACATTTTGTATAACACTGCTTTTAAAATTACTTTATTATATCAACGTTGGAAGATATATTTAACCTAGTTCGTATTTTTCATCCATATAATTTATAACTTACATGTACTATAAGAAACCGTTTTAAGTGCTCATTATTAATTATAGAAATGAGGATACAACAAATTTAATTCAGATTATTGCTCATAACCATTTTGCACTATATCCTATACACAAATTTTCTGCGGATTGGCTCTTTAAATCCCGTATTGCATAATCTGGATAGTGTATGCCTTTCCAAACAGCAATTAATAATTTCAATTGTGTTCATCAATTCATGGCTAGCACATTGTATCTAAACGCTACAATTAACTTGTTGAGTTACACCTGTATATGATCCACTCCAACTAAAATTATCAATATTTAATATACAGGTCAAAAGCTTATTACAATGGTTATAGCAAATGCTAATGTACTGAAATTTGCGGAATACTTTAGACTTTGAGAAATGGGGATGAACACGTATTAATTGCCAACTATTTTAAGCTTCGATATTATACATAAACTTGCATTTCGTTCTGTCAAAGACAGGGGAACTAAGTTTAGGGAGATTAAGCTGAGACATTTTTAACAGGTTTTTTTTAACAATGTATCGTGCGTAGCCCCGAAAATAGTTATCCCAATTGAAAACTGGCCTAGTTAGACTATGTTCTAGTTAGACTATGCTCCTGGCCTAGTTAGACTATGCTCCGTCGTCAAATATCCGCCTTTCATGAGCCCGGTGGCAACTTAGATAGGGTTCTAAGAAACTGTACTCCCCTCTCTTATTTTGTCGACTCTGAGAGAACGTATTAAAATCCGGTTGACTTAAGTTTTTTCCGATATTTGATTCTATAAATTTGCAAATATTCAGCCTTCAAGGTCATTTGGGGGTTCTGTAAATTCTGGAAAAGCTAAAACAAGTTAGACGTGTTATACAATTATATATAGGGATCCATTTGGTCAAATTTGACTAGAATAATATGCAGTTGTCGTTGGAGAGAGATAGATTGTTTCGTCCAGATTCTGTTGTATTTAAAACAGATGGAAATACGTTTTCATTACTAAATATCACAATGAATACCACAATGTTTATTTACAGGGTGAGGAAAACGAGGGTTTTGCTTTCTGAAAACATTAGCGTTTCGTGAAGACAACTTGATGTGTTTTACATAAATTTCAGATTTCTAAAGAGATAAATTTTATGATATTACTCTCCTTATATACATAATATGAGAGGAGACTATTGTGACAGGGTCGAAAATTCGAATTCAAGTTTTCGGGAGAGAACGTTTCAAGCATCTCTGATCACGAATCAAATATTTTTGAGGGGATGTCTGTCTGTGTTTGTGTGAAAGTATACGTATGTGTGAGACTATGGAGACGATATCTCACGAACAAATGGATTGACTCGAATGAACTGTGGTACAAAAACACAATCTGTGAATACTGGAAGCCTATTGTTTTTAAACGAAATGGAATGTTCAGTACCCCCTAAATTTTCGAGTGAAATTTTGAAAAAAATCATCAAAAATCAAAACCTTTAATAAAGTTTTAAATACGCAAATATAGATTTCTTATGTAATTTTTCTTTAGAAAACAATTGACATAAACTTTAAAACGCTAGCTAGGACATTTCTCAAGATATTGCACATTTTTTAAACAAATTTATCAAAAATTCCCATAAATTAAAAGAATATATTAACTGTTGAGAAACATGTCCACTTCTCATGTGTAATATCATGCGATAAATTTGGTGAAATCATTCTCGTGGATCTAGCTCGTTCCATTCATGAGAAAAGATTCTTTGAGTAATACTTTTGTATTTGAAAGCCAATAGTTATTTATCTGCTATAAGAATAACCAATTTTTCCGTTCATAACGCTTGGCGAGATTTTGACGCCAAATTTGGCGGAATGTCGTCAACTTGGCGACTTTTTTAAATGTTTCCAGTTTAAAGAAATCTCGCCAAATGGATAAAAATGACACTAAATCAATGAAAATGACAACTGATTGGCGAAAATTCAATAACTTGGAAGAAATAAATATCTACTATAAGAAAAACCTATTTTTAACACTTTACAACAAAGTTGAAAAGTGTTTATGAGTTTGTTCATTCTCTCTGTCTGTCTGTCTGTCCTTTAGAACGATAACTGCCGTAAAAATGACTTAATCAAAATGAAATTTTAGTATGTTGTTCAGACGCTCTGTAGGACCTATGGGAATATAAATGAATAATATCACCCAATTAGTTTTGGATTGAACCCGGGTTGAAAAAATGAAATACATTGAGACCCATGGGACCTAATTTTTCAAACATTTTTAAGCGGATTTAAAATTCACAAATTGCTTTGAAAATTTTATGTAATATTCAAATTGTTCCATTAAATATATAAAAAAAATTCAGAGAAATATATTCAGTACTTTTTTAAATAAAAATTAAAATAATAATTACACATCTTATATAAAGAGATCACGTGACCATAATGCGAAAAAATCACATGACCCACTTCAAAATGGTATATGGCATCCATCTTGTCTCAAAATCGCGATTTTCAGCACAGTACACCAAAGTTGAAAAGTGTTTATGACTTTGTTCACTCTGTCTGTCTGTCTGTCCGTTAGCACGATAACTGCCGTAAAAATGAATTAAACAAAATGAAATTTTAGTATTTTGTTCAGACGGTCTGTAGGACCTATAGGAATATAAATGAATAATATCACCCAATTAGTTTTGGATTGAACCCGGGTTGAAAAAATGAAAGACATTGAGCCCTATGGGACTTAATTTTTCAAACATTTTTAAGCGGATTTAAAATTCACAAATTGCTTGACAATTTTAGGTAATATTCAAATTATTCCATAAAATATATTAAAAAAAATTCAGCAAAATATATTCAGTATGATATAAAAAGATCACATGACTCACTTCAAAATGATATATGTCATCCATCTTGTCTCAAAATCGTGATTTTTAAAGTTCTTTTTAATTCATATTGAGTGTTGTATCCGTCCTAAAACCACATTATTTTTGCTTAAATGCTGTGCATCTACATACTGAAACGACGCAATTACAATATATTTCAGTTTAATTGATCATCCAAATTTGATTATTTCTACAACGAAGTCTATTTTTCACATATGTAAAATGTAAACAGCAAAATATGTAGAATGAGTTGCATCAGAATTGCTGTTTTTCTTTAACACAAAACCATTTAGCTCATAGAGTCTGCATAGCTGATATGAATGAAATATTCATTGATTTTACCAAGAGAAGGACGATTTTTTTCGATGAAGTTTTACGCATAGAGTTTAATTACATGTAGCTCCAAGGTTTTAATTTTTAAATAAAATAAATTATTATAGTATTGTGATGAATGACATGATAGGGAAATTATTTATGAATGAAATTCTGCTTTTTCGATGAAGGTTTAAATTTTCAAATATAATAAATTAATGTAGTGTTGTGATAAGTTTTAAAATATTACCGAGGAATGTATTGCATTTTAGACTTGTTTAAATAAAATTGCATTCAAGTTGGAAAGTGTTTCATAATCAATGCTTTACGCATGATTGATAATTCTTGTTTTATTGTAAAGGTAGTAAATTCATTGCATTATATAAGGAAAGTCATGTGTTTTCCACATCAGATTTTTTTGTGTTGCATATATATTTAGCACATGTATTTAGTAAACTTCTGGACTATTTTATTATATTCAAATAATGTTGGCCTGCTATTGTGATGAAATTTTTTAGATAAGCATGATGAAGTTAGCGGTAGATTTAGATTTCCGTACGACAGAGATTAATGAAGTTTTCGATTGCATGTTAAGTTGGACAGATGATATTCATCAGCAACAATGTCATAGTGTTGAGGCGATTCCTAGAAACTCTTTGGATCTACAGGTGCTATAAGAAAATGATTCAGTTTTCATCTCCCCTAGAGACACTACTGCTACAAAATATTTGGTATTTAATCAACATCGTATTTAAGATACCTGATGCATAACAAATTATGACATCGCGACAAATAACATAAAAATTGCATCCTTGCAGGAACACCTTACAAATCGATAGTGGAAATTTTATTGAGTTCATCAGTTTTGTTAGTTGATCCAAAAATTGGGCCAACTTAGGAAAGTAATGAACTCGCTGTGGGAAAGCGAAAAAGGGAAGGAAAAGAAAAATAATATGAAATAGCATTAATACAACTTAAATGCAGGACTAAAAGGAGAAGTTTGAAAGGAGGACTGACAGGATTCAATGAACTAGTTACCTTATGTGGGTGCATTAAGTATATGCAGATGAAGGTGGTGCGTTTCGTTATATCTGTGATTTAAAACAAAAAAGTTATGAAAGTAATTAAACCATAGTTAGTTGGGTGGTATACTGTTTATATTGTAGGGATACAAATTTAGAAATTAATTTACTGGGGTGTGTCTCAATACGACCTCCTCATACCTGAATCCAATTTTAAATACCCTGCTTTTGTTTCTGATTTTCGTTTCGTTTTTCGCTTTGTAAAACAAAAATGTCAAAAATCTGTATCTTTCACATAAATGATCACAATTACAGTATGTTACCCTTCATTTTTTACATGGTCTTAAAATATTTCAATTGATACCAAGTTTGCAATGTATCCCTTCGGTGCACTGTTTTGCCCCCCCTCCCCGAGGAGTGCTAATTATATTACAAACACTAGCAACTATTTACTACAATGATCAAAATTTTAAGTTTCGTGATCATTGATCCATAAATAATACATTTAATAATTATATAAAATTGTGTCCCATCATCATCATCATCATTGTTTTCTTATTTTATTTATTTGAAAAAGACTGCAAGCTACAGGACATAGTCCCAGTTACAGCGTGCAAAAATAAAACTACATTAAAAAAATACAGATTAATATACCATAAAATACAAAGTTAAAATACATTAAAAAGAAAAGCAAACCTTCAACAACAAATGATCTTCATAAACAGATTCATATGAATACATACAATAAAATGCAGAATGTTTACAACAAATGCTTTTTAAAATCCATCTCCGATGAATAAAAAATATCCAGATTATCAGGGAAATTGTTGTATAATTTAGAAAAACTAGTAATTGCACAATTACATCCAATATTCGAATTAAAATTCTTTACAGCAAATAATTTAATGCTTCTTGTTGTATATTGAGGAACACGAAACACAATCCCACCCAAAACAGGGAAACAGTCAACTCGGCCACAAAACAGATTCCTGAAGAATGAAAACAGAATGTAATACTTTCTGACCTGTAAGCTTTTTAAACCAAACAAATCACATCATCGTGGGCACATAACACCTTCAACTTACGTCGCCACCCTGGTCGATCCTGCGTCGCAGTCCTTGCTTTTGGGCAGCTCGCCCATCCCATCAAATTCCTCTCTTGTTCTACCAGTCTCCTCCAAGTTAGCTTGGATCGTCCTCGAGATCTTTTTAAAATTTAATTATTTTAACCCTATGCTGCCATTGTAAGAAAATATAAAATTTCGAATAAATAGCAAAAATGTCACTCGAATTTCAACTAAATTCCATTTAGTTGCGCTGTCTGGTTTTTCGTTAACAAAACCGATTAAAATGTTTATCCATTGATATTTGTAGCAGCTATCGTATGCACACGACATAGACCACAGACAGACGAACACCCTATAAAAATTGTCATATCAGGTTCCTGGGGGGGGGACATAAAACATAAAAACATATATTGGCAGCAAAATCTCGAAAGCGAAAATTTTTGAGAACACAACAATTTCTCTATACTATATCCTATTGTATAAAAAAGTAAAAATTTAAAAATTCATATAGAATACCTCAGAAATCGATTGCTCATTTTTTTCGTATGGAAAGCTTCGCCACGATCCTCTAGTTCATATCGGATTTCTTAATCCATCCCAATATTCTTCTTGTACAAATACTATGTAATGCGCGGAAAAGAACATTTTTATTTCGGACTAATCTGAGTATAAAAATGAATATATATAAAAGAAAATGAGATCAACTTCTTCTCCCATATAAAAAATCGAAAATAAAACCTTTATTTTAACAGTTTTGCTCTTAAAATACACGAATTTAACCGTATGAGATACTTTTTTCCATTATGATAAAATGTATCCCAATAAAGATACATTGTTTCCATGATAGTATTTACGGTCTTTATTCCCTCATCGTTTACGATCAGCGACGCTGAGTTAAAGCGTAAGGAACAAGGAAATAAGACTTCATTTTTAAGAAAGTAATTTTTACATTGTTAACGGCGCTCCGTGCGTTAAATGGCTCATTTACAATTCTCTTTCAATTGTTTTCGCTACAATGCAATGTTTATGTAAAGGATAAAAAAGGGGCCAAAAACATATAGATTTTTTTTTATTTATTCAAATTATAGTATAGTTAGGACAACTGACATGTTTCCGTTTTCGAGATATTTTACGTTTTTCAATTTTCCCAAATAAAAAAATCTGATGTGGGCAGCACATGATTTTCCCTGCAGACTTCAATTCATATTTTCTTTTTTTCTTTAATAATTCATTAGATTGAGTTTTTAATTGCACCAAATAACACTAAATTTGTATTCTTAATTCAATTTTGGTTTTTATTTGGTAATTGGACATTTTTCCGATAGCGGCGTAACAAAAATGCAAGAAATCTCAAATATCTTGAACGGTTAGTCCTAAAGTATAATGGAGTATGTTGTAGTACTTTTACTCGTCAAAAATTGCGTATATAATAAGAATTTAATTGATACATTGCAGCCTTTTTTTAGTAGTCTTTTTTTTTTTAGATTTTGGCGATTTTTGCTGGCCATTTCGCAAAATAAGGCAGATTGTTATTTTCCGAATCGTACCAAAATCCAATCAGCACCAGAATGTCCCACAAGTACCTTATCTACCAAATATTATAAAATTTGGTCAATTAGTATTTTAGCTAGGGTGGATATATGAAATTTTTGTGGGCCATTTCTTAAAAAAAGACGGATTCTTCTTTCTTTTCCGAATCGTACCAAATTTTACTCAGCACCAGAGTATCCAACAAGTAACTTATCTACCAAATTTTGTGAAATTTGGTAAATTAATATTTTAGCTAGAGCGAATAAATAAAATTTTTAAAGGCCTTTTCGCAAAAAAAAAAAGGCAGAATCTGTTTTTACGAATCGTTCCAAAAACGAATCAGCACCAGGGTCACATCTAAGTGACTTACCTACCCAATGTCATGAAATTCTGTTCATTAGTTTTTGAGTTAGAGTGGATACATATACATTGCACAGACACACAAACGGGCACACAGACAGAGAGACATACACACACACACAAATGTCAAGCTAAAAATAATTATTTCGTATTCCAGAGGTCTCGAAACGTGTATATCCGTCGAAAACTCGAGTTGCGATTTTCGACACAATTCCAATACTTTCCCTTATACATTACCATGTATTGCAGAAAAAGTAAAAATCTGATGTAGGCAGTACATGACTTCCCCTGCAGACTTATATTCAGGTTCTCTTTATTTTAATTAAATTTAATTCACTTTTAATTCAATTTTCGTTCTCATTTGATAACTGGACTTATTTACAAAGGTGGCGTAGAGAAAATACGAAAAAACTAAAATATCTCGAGAACGGCTAGTCCCAGTGTAATGGGGTTGATCTTATTATTTTCTTCGTTAAAAACTGCGTATTCAACAAGCATTTAATGGATGTATTTGAGCATACGTAGTTTTTTATTTTAGATTTTGGCGATTTTTTCAGGGCCATTTTGCCAAAAAAGGCAAGTTATTTTTTCCGAATCGTACCAAAATATAATCAGCACCAGAGAGACCCACAAGTGACTTATCTTCCGTATTTTGTGAAACTCCATCTATTAGTTTTTCAGCTAGAGTGGATACAAGCCTTTGCGGGCCATTTCGTTAAAAAAGGCGGGTTTTTTTACCTCGAATCGTACTCAAAACTAATAAACACTAGATACACCCACCAGTGAGTTACCTACCAAATTTTATGAAATTCGGTCCATTAGTTTTTTAGTTAGAGTGGATACAAAATCTGACAGACAGACAGACAGACACACAGACATACATACAGACACACAGACACACAGACAGACGTCACGCTAAAAATAGTTTTTCGTATTCTAGAGGTCTCGAAAAGCGTAGATCCGTCGAAAACTCGAGTTTCGATTTTCGACATGATTCCAATACTCCTATATATTACCATGTATTGCAAGGAGAGTAAAATCTGATGTGGGCAGCATATGACTTTCCCTGTAGACTTATATCCAGGATCTCTTTATTTTAATTAAATTTAATTCACTTTTAATTCAAATTTGGTTCTCATTTGATAATTGGATTTATTTTCAATGGTGGCGTGGAGAAAATACGAAAAAAACTAATATCTCGAGAACGGCTAGTCCTAGTGTAATGGGGTTGGCCTTATTATTTTCTTCGTTAAAAGTTACGTATTAAACAAGCCTTTAATGAATGTATTTGAGCATACGTAGCTTCTTAGTTTAGATTTTAGAAATCTTTGAGAGGACATTTTGCGAAAAAGGCAGGTTATTTTTTTCCGAATAGTACCAAAATCTTATCAGCACCAGTTTGACCTATAAGTGACTCATCTACCGAATTTTGTGAAATTCAGCCCATTAGTTTTTCAGCTAGAATGGATAAAATCTTTTGCGGGCCATTTCTCAAAAAAAGGCGGATTCTTTTATCCTGAATCGTACCCAAAACTAATCAGCATCAGACTCGCTCACATGTAACTTACATACCAAATTTTGTGAAATTCGGTCTATTGGTTTTTTAGTTAGAGTGGATACAAAATCTGCACAGACAGACCGACACACAGACGCACACACAGATACGTCACGCTAAAAATGGTTTTTTCGTATTCTAGAGGTCTAGAAACGCGTAGATCCGTCGAAAACTCGAGTTGCGATTTTCGACATGATTCCAATACTTTCCCTATACATTACCATGTATTGCAGGGAAAGTAAAATTAGAAAATATCTCATGATTATTACTTTCCCTGCAATACATGGTAATGTATAGGGAAAGTATTGCAATCATGTCGAAAATCGCAATATAACAACCTGCGGCGTAGGATCGACTCGAGTTTTCGACGGATCTACACGTTTCGAGATCACTAGAATACGAAAACTCTATTTTTAGCGTGACGTCTGTGTGTGTGTCTGTCTGTGTGTCTGTGCAATATATGTATCCACTCTAACTCAAAAACTATTGGACCGAATTTCATAAAATTTGGTAGGTAAGACCCTTGAGTGTAGTGACCCTGATGCTTATTAGTTTTTGGTACAATTTGGAAAAAAAAAACCGCCTTTTTTTGCGAAATGGCAATCAAAAATATCATTTATTCACTCTAGTTAAAGCACAAATTGACCAAATTTTACAAAATTTGGTAGATAAATCACATGTGGGATTCTCTGGTGCTGATTAGATTTTGGTATGATTCGGAAAAGAACAACGTGCCTTATTTTAGAAAATGTCCCGCAAAAATCGTCAATATCTAAAATAAGACTACGTATGTCCAAATGTATCAATTAAATGCTTGTTCTATACGTAATTTTTGAAGAGGAAAATAATAAGAACAATTCTAAAACTCTAGGACTAACCGTTCTCGAGATATTTGAGATTGTTTGCATTATTTTATGCCGCCTATGGAAAAATATCCAATTACCAAATAGAAGCAGAAATTGAATTAAAAATGCAAATTAAGTATCATTTTGTGCAATTGAACTCAATTTATTGAGTTCTTAAAGAAATAAAGAAAAAATGGATATGAATCTGCAGGGAAAGTCATGTGCTGCCCACATCAGATTTTTTTAAAACTAGATATCTAGTATTTCAAGGAAAGTTACGAACCAGGTCAATAAGGGGAGAATCATTAGGGTTATCAAAATTTTTATGCATTTTTGTCCCCTTGCAAAATATGGAAAGGAACCATGAAAACTAGTATATACAATTTACATCCTACCACCCCTCCAAATGAACATATAAATAAAATTGAAAATATGTCTGTATGTTTGTCTCATCATCGCGAGAGAACGGCTGAACCAAATTTGAGGAAATTTTGAGGGTAGGCTTGGAATTGTCCCACTTAAAAGTTAGTCCATGTTTTGAGGTTTCATAACCAAAGATTGTCCGGCTATTACTTAACAAGAAAGATCAACCATGCATAAGCATTGATTATGAAACACTTTCCAACTGAAATGCAATTTCATTTAAAAATTTCTAAAATGCGATACATTCAGTGGTGATATCTTTTACATTATCACAGTACTACAGTAATTTATTATACTTAAATATTTAAAATTGTATCGAAATATAAATCATCTGATTCTCTATGCAAAATCAATGAATATTTCATTCATATAACTTGTATTCCAGACTCCAGAGCTAAATAATTTTGTGTGAAAAAAATTCAGCAAATCATATGTAACTCACCTTACAATCGCTTGAGATATTTGCATTCTGCATAAGTTATAATTAGGCTTCGTTGAAGAAATAATAAAAGTTTAGGGATCATTTAAAATCACAACTATTGTAATTGCACAGGCACAGAATTTAGATACACAGATAATACACATATAATATGTGTGTGTATATGTGTATGTATGTATTCAAAGTATTGGAATCGTGCCGAAGATCGGAACTCGAATTTTTGAAGGATCTACACGTTTTGAGACTTTCAGAACCCGAAAAACTATTCTTAGGAAGACGTCTGTGTGTGTAAGGGTGTATCTGTTTATGTTTCTGTGTGTCAGTGAGGATATTACATCTACTCTAATTGAGAAACTAATAGACCGAATTTCATAAAATTTGGTAGGTATGTTTTTTGTGGGAAATCCTGATGTTCATTAGATTATAGTACGATTCGTAATAAAAGAATCTGCCTTTTTTGCGAAATGGTCGGCAGAAATATCCTTTATCCACTCTAGCTAAAAAATAATGGAGCAGATTTAACAAAATTTGGTGTATAATATTTCAATAACCTACGACTGATTTATATACCAAATTTAACAAAATTTGTTATATAAATCATTTGTAGGTTATTCTAGTACGATTCGGGAAAAAGGAACGGGCTATTTTTGCGAAATGGCCCGCAAAAATCGTTAAATATAAAAATAAAAAACTACGTGTGTTCAATTATATCAATTAAATTCCTATTTTATACGTGATTTTTGACAACAAAAAGAATAAGACTAACCCCATTACTCTAGCACTAGCCGTTATTGAGATATTCTATTTTTTTCGCGTTTTCGCTGCGCCACTTTTGACAATAAGTCCAGCTGTCAAATGAGAACCAAATTTAAGTTTAACGTGCAAATTCAATGTCATTTAAAATACTTATGGCTCTTATTTTGTGCAGATAAACTCAAATTATTATTGGAGAAATAAAGAGAACGTGAATATGAGTCTGCACGGAAAGACATGTGCTGCCCACATCAGAATTTTTAACAATATTACAACAATGATTTATAGAAGTGAACGGGGATTATTTGCAAGTCACTTCGAAAAAAATGTAGGATCTATATTTAAAAATCCACCAAATTTTTTCAGAATAAAATGTTCAACAAATTTAAGCTGTGTACCAAATTTTAACTCTCTAGAACGTAGGAAAGTGCATTAAAAATGTAGGAAAGTGCTTTAAAAATGCCATCAAATAAGTATATCAGGAAGAGCTATATAAAATTAAAAAAAAAATTGAAAAATTGTTATCTACCAAATTTATTTTAAAATGTGAACCGTCTCTCTTTCTCATATACAAAATGATCAAACTCTTGGAAACATATTTATTATACAATATATCTCTTTTTTCTTTCTGGAGGATATCCCAAAAGCCAGAATTTAATTGAATTTCTTTTTTTCCCTATATAAAATAATTTTTAATTAAAAAAATACTTAATATATTTTACAAATTTTTTTTTTATATATTTTATGGGATAATGTGAATATTTTCTAAAAATTTCGAAGCAATCTGTGAATTTTAAATTTGCTTAAAAAATGTTTGAAAAATTAGGTCCCATAGGGTTCAATGTATTTCATTTTTTCAACCCGAGTTCAATAAAAAACTAATTGGGTGGTATTATTTATTTATATTCCCATAGGTCCCACAGACCGTCTGAAAAACATACTAAAATTTCATTTTGATAAAGCCATTTTTACGGCAGTTATCGTGCTAACGGACAGACAGACAGAATGTCACGTATAAAATAGGTGTGAAATCAAAAATCACGTATAAAATAGGAATTTAATTGATATAATTGAGCACACGTTGTCAGTTATTTTAATATTTAACAATTTTTGCGGACCATTTCGCAAAAATAGTCCATTGATTTTCTCCGAATCGTACTAGAATAACCTACAAATGATTTATATACCAAATTTTGTTAAATTCGGTATGTAAATCACTTGTAAGTTATTGAAATATTATACACCAAATTTTGTTAAATTTGTTCCATTAGTTTTTAGCTAGAGTGAATAAAGATTATTTCTGCCGGCCATTTCGCAAAGAAGGCAGATTCTTTTATTACGAATCTTACTATAATCTAATGAACATCAGGATTTCCCACAAAAAACATACCTACCAAATTTTATGAAATTCGTTCCATTAGTTTTTCAATTAGAGTGGATGTAATATCCTCACAGACACACACACAGATACACCCTTACACACACAGACGTCTACCTAAAAATAGATTTTCGTGTTCTAGAAGTTCCAAAACGTGTAGATCCTTCGAAAATTCGAGTTCCGATCTTTGGCACGATTCCAATACTTTGAATACATACACACACACACATATATATATTATCTGTGTATTTGTGTATTATCTGTGTATCTAAATTCCGTGGCTATGCAATTTCAATAGTTGTGATTTTAAATGATCCCTAAACTTTTATTATTTCTTCAACGAAGCCCAATTTTAACTTATGCAGAATGCAAATATCTCAAGCGATTGTAAGGTGAGTTGTATAAGAAAATGCTGAATTTTTTTTACACAAAATTATTTAGCTCTGGTGTCTGGAATACAAGTTATATGAATGAAATATTCATTGATTTTGCATAGAGAATTAGATGATTTATATTTCGATACAGTTTTAAATATTTAAGTATAATAAATTACTGTAATTCAGTGATAATGTAAACGATATCACCACTGAATGTATCACATTTTAGAAATTTTTAAATGAAATTGCATTTCAGTTGGAATGTGTTCCTTAATCAATGCTTATGCATGATTGATCTTTCTTGTTTATATAATCAGCTAGAAAGAATATTGACTAATGAGCTATTGTACTAAAATGAGCAGGTTGTTTCTTAAGCCATCCCCTTTCCTAGGTTATTGCATGAATGAATATTGTCATTTGTGTAATAGTTAACTTAAATTTAGGTATTTAAATAAAATTGTTTTATTAGATAAATCATCTTCCTTGAGCAGTTATTCACACATGTAAATATTTACACACATATTTGTCAAACAATGATTTCTCTAAAAACATTTTACATGTTTTATATAAATGCACATTTAAAAAAGTACCAGCTAAAAAAGTCGCTTCTGAGACGTATATATGCTAATTCCCAAACAAGTGTACCATATCAAAATGAAATTTATTTCAAAATATTATGTTAAAAGATATGATGGAAATGTCCCTAATTTGGGCGATTAGAATGAATGCCATTCACAATCTTGATAAAAATATTTAGGAAAGGAATGAAGGTACTGACTTCTCCTCTGCTGTCTCAAAAACGCAGACGATTAAAGACGGCATAGATAAAATTTTATCTATTCGCATCAAAACGCATTCGGTTCGAATCGGTGTTTAATAATTGAGTTGACTAATTACCTGAAAAGTATAATATAGTTCACTAATATTCAATAACTCTGCATGCATGGTTTTATGGAAATCAATAGAAATAATAAATAACATAATTATTTTCACTATATATATATATATATATATATATATATATATATATATATATGCAGGGTGTCCCCAAAACATTGATCTCGGCCATTATTCCTTAAATGTTGATCTTAGACATATATAATAAATTACAAAGTTGCGTAAAAAAGGTACAGAATTTTATGAAATCGATTAACATTTTTAAAGGAATTAAATTTTAAGAAATACAAAATTTAAATTTTTATACCTTCTGCGTACAAAAACGTTTCCAATGAGTAAAATGTGCCCAATACATTAATATGGTGATGTACAAAAGTTCAACATTTTACCATAAAAAGTCCCGATGATAAGAAAAGACAAAAATGCTGGCTTAAACCACTTTTCGATGCATCGACATGGATTCTCAGAGGGAAAAAATTATGTCTGCAGATCGTGTTTCAGGACCCATACACAAATTACGAAAGAAAACAATGATTACATAAATAAATAATAATTTTGTTATTTATTCGTACAAAATTATCTACACTGTAGAAACAATGTATTTACACAAAGATTACAAGGCTTGTTCAAAATGTTTTCCATCCATGCCAAAGATCCGTTAAAGATAGGAGGCAGATAATATTTGCCTATGATGCATCTCTGCGTTTCGTCATTTGCACTCTTGCTGTAAACATTTACATTTTAATTTGTGATTAATCCCTCACCAACTTTGTTTAAACATATCCCTGAGACTTTTTATGATAAAATGCTGAAATTTTGTACATCACTTTATTATTGCTTGGGGCGCATTTTACTCATTGGAAATGTTTTTGTACGGAAACTGTATAAACATTTAAATATTGTATTTCTTCAAATTTTATCCTCTGATAATGTTTATCGATTTCATAAAATTCTATATCTGTTTTACGAAACTTAGTAATTTATTATATATGCCTAAGATCGATATTGAAGGAATAAAATTTGAGTCAATGTTTTTGGGACATCCTATATATATATATATATATATATGTATATATATATGTGTGTGTGTGTGTATGTCATAAAACGAAAATATACAAGTGTACAGAGTGTACCAAAAAAGTAACTAAACATAAAAGCGCGATGCAGCTTGTAAATGTCGAGAAATACAGCTAAGCTAAAGCTAGGTGACAAATATCTGAAAGGTGAGGAAAAGGACCAACTGGGAATACATAAAAGGCCTAGGGGGATGGTGACCCCTAGTTCCCATTTAAAAGTTGACTTTTACACCAAAGGTAACACTCCCGGAGCCATATATTACCTGAGGTCCGATTTCAGAACAACGTCAAAACAGAAGACGAACCCACAACAAGAACATGGGACCGATAGGGATATAATATAAAAAATATAAAAATTTTAAAATATTCGAAATCGAAAAGATGACCTTTTGGAAAAACTCACCGATTCCTCTTTCGTCACACCTCTTACAACACCGCTCAATAAATGATTCGTATGAATTGAAAATTCAGTTATCAGTAACGTTGCCAATTATAACTTGAATCGAAGATGTTGCCAAAACCACTTTTAAAAGCATTGTCAAATTTATTATACAGAGTATTGTAACAATGACGTAGGAATGCAGGAGGATAGAGCTGTACTATAGCCTCCTTGATAAAAACAGTATCACTTTTGATACGATCCGCAGTATAGGTATGCATACGTGCATTACGTATGAAATGATTCAGTACAATATTACGAAAAATCATGTGACTCAAATTAGAATTCCAATTTATTATATAATGTATATTGATCTTGAATTGGCGTCTTTTATCGTATATCTTCGTATACGTAGTACTTCCTTTTGAAAAATGAATACTTATATCCAGATAATATATTTCTTTTGTCGTATTATTAGGAGTTTCCAACAAAGTTAAATTCGTAGGATAGAAAGTGAAATCAATGTTTATATTGGTTTGTTGCTGTGCAATAAGGGTGTCGTCGACGAATCTAAAGTATGGTAACTCATTTAATATGTGAGTACCTTTTTCGTAATGATGGAGGTAAAGATTTGCTAATAATGATGAGCATCCACTTCCCATCGGTACACCTTTAATTTGTCTGAAGAAATTGATACCATTAAATAAGATATTTTCATACAGTACTATATCCAATACATTTTTAAACTTTTGTAATGGCACAATTTTTTGCATTTGATATAGATTATGCAAGCCGGTAATAATATCGTAAATATCCCACCCAAATTGATAGTATTAAATAGATCTTGGAAATCGTAACTTTTATATATCAAGTTTGTCGGTTTTTTGTTTAAGTTCCTTATCACATCTCCACTATTTTTTATCATGACTGAACCATTTTTCATTATATGAGTCATAATAGGTTATAGATAAGAAATAAGTTGCGAATTAGCTGTAGTTGTATAAGCCTTAAATGAAACTGTGACTGGGCAAAACTTCACAGGATTTTTGTGAAGTTTGGGAATCATGATTAAATAAGGGTAACGTATATGATGTAGATTGATTCCTATACGTTTATGTAGAGCCCTTATACGATTTTCCATTTCTTGATGTGGTACATTCAGCTTTTAATATATCTCTTCGTCTTTATAACATTGTTGAAGGAGTTCTATATAGTATGAGAGACATGTAAATGTAAAATTTGAAGCTACTTTGTCCGTGTATGTAATAGCACATATTTATTTCATAACTCCTCTAGAGTGTGTCTGTTTATCGTTCCTTTTTCTTGATGATCATATGATGGATTATGAAAACGTTGAAAGTTTGACATGATGTGATCACGCCATTCGTCAAAAGAAATTAATGGCATACTGTATCTAACCGCCATTCTATAGATAAAATTCTTCAACTCTTTACCAAATCTAATTTCAATCTTGCTAAATTCCTGTATACGGTATTTTGTTCCTAATTTAAATGCGTCACGTAGGTGCTTATTAGTATACATCCAAGTCACCCGTTACAATATGGCCCAGATCACAATCGATATATTGGCTAGATGTACAATTACATATCGTATTTCCATATAGATGCAGATTTTTAATGATTTTGTTATAATTAAAAACTTTACGTCCTATACTGCGGATCGTATCAAAAGTGATACTGTTTTTATCAAGGATGCTATAGTACAGCTCTATCCTCTTGCATTCCTACGTCATTGTTACAATACTCTGTATAATAAATTTGATAATGCTTTTAAAAGGGATTTTGGCAACATATTCGATTCAAGTTATAATTGGCAACGTTACTGATAACTGAATTTTCAATTCAAACGAATCATTTATTGAGCGATGTTGTAAGAGGTGTGACGAAAGAGGAATCGGTGAGTTTTTCAAAAAGGTCATATTTTCGATTTCGAATATTTTATAATTTTTATATTTTCTATATTATATCTCTATCAGTTCCATGTTCTTGTTGTGGGTTCGTCTTCTGTTTTGACGTTGTTCTGAAATCGGACCTCAGGTAATATATGGCTCCGGGAGTGTTACCTTTGGTGTAAAAGTCGACTTTTAACCGGTAACTAGGGATCACCATCCCCCTAGGCCTTTTATGTATTCCCAGTTGGTCCTTTTTCCTCACCTTTCCGATATTTGTCACCTAGCTTTTGCTTAGCTATATATATATATATATATAAAATTATATATATATATATATATATATACATATATATATATATATATAATAGTAGTTTAAAAAGAAAATCCAATGAACGAAAAGTAACAAGCTGCAACATGATAAACCTAACTTTCTAAAACACCCACAGAATAAAATATAAAACAGCAAATCATCAATCAAATGGAAAAAAATACAAAACACGTGTTATGAAACCAAGAAAATTCAATGGTATGTAATCGAATTAAAAAATCAAGCTATATCGCTATACACGTGGAAAAAGGGCTAAGCCTAAAAAAATGGAAATGTTCACTTCGTAAAATTCATTTTCAAGTCCAAGTATTTTGACGAAGCAAACACAAAATATGTATGTTTTTGAAGAAATAGATAGATTGTATCTACTTGGATACAATCTATAGATATATTGTATAGATAGATTGTATCTACTTGGATACAATCTATAGATATATTGTATAGATAGATTGTAATAGATAGATTGTATCTACTTGGATACAATCTATAGATATATTGTATAGATAGATTGTAATAGATAGATTGTATCTACTTGGATACAATCTATAGATATATTGTATAGATAGATTGTAATAGATAGATTGTATCTACTATTTCTACTTGGACGACATACATGAAGAGGGAATAAAAAAGAAAACATGAATACCTGGAAAATGCACAGCATATGTATAAACGAGTTGAAACCGGGAACCCTGAAGAGACCAGTATTGCCATTCGCAAAGAAAAAATAAAAAATTATCTACTGTTGCCTTTCGTAAAAGTTGAAAAACAGTAAAGCAAAAAGGTAAGAAAAAGTAATAATATACAAAAAGAGCTACTAAAAGGTGGGGCTAATAATTGTAATGCTGCCGTTGAAGAGGATGTAAAAATAAAAGTATTAATAATGCAAGTGAATGGAAATGTCTGGCTAATATAAGATACTATGAATATAAATATAAGATACTATGAAAAGAATTATAAAAATCCAGCTATTCTAATTTTTTTAACAATACCATTTAATAAATGAGAGGGAAATATATATATAAATTGCTGGTAATTTTGAGATTATTCATATGCATAGCATGAAATTTTTTATCAGATATTCTATAATTTCTACAAAGCTGATTAAGTATAATATTTCTAAACAATTGAATCGAGTTACAGGAATTAAATGGTAAGATTTTATTAATATGAAAATTATAATAGTATTATTTATCATATAAATTTGTAACAATTCTATTAGAAGGATCAATAAAAAGATTTAAATCCAAAAAATTAACTTTATTACTAATAGTAGCTTCATTGGGAATTAATTCCAAATTGTCTGGATAGAAATCTATATCTATGAGATAATTTTCTGTATGTACTAAGCAAATCAGATCATCAACATATCTGTAAAAAGTATAATCTATTGAAGTAAAAGACTTTTCATAATGATAAAGGTATAAATTAGATAACATACTGCTACTGCAGCCACCCTGTGGAACTCCTGAAACTTGTAAGTACAATTTATTTCCTTGAAATATATAATTATTGAAAATAACAAGGCGAAGAAGTTTAGGAAATTTTATAAAATTAATTTGATTTGAAAGATTAGTAATATAAGCATTATATAGAGCTAAAATTACATCATATAGATCAGATATCTTAATATTATTAAAAATATCTTTAAAATCAAAAGTTTAAAATCTTATTATTTTTCCAAGAGATGTTAATTTATTCTTTAATTCTATACTATTATTTAGAATAAGGTAATTATTGCTAGTCTGGCATAAACTATTATTTATTAGTTTAAAAGAATTTAGTAATAATTTACTCGCAGTAGTAGAATAAGAATTATGTCCACTAGTTACTGTTCTAAATTTAATAGGGGTTTTATGAAATTTTGGAATAAGCACTATATAAGGAAATTTAAAATATTTATATGTAATATTTAAATCACTATACATATTGATAATTTTCAATTTAATACTATTGATGGAATGCAAATCATGTTATATATATATATATATATATATATATATATATATATATATATATATATATATATATATATATATATATATATATATATATATAAATAAAAATGAAAATCTGTCTGTCTGTCTGTCTGTCTGTCTGTCTGTCTGTCTGTCTGTCTGTTTGTCACACCATCACGGGAGAACGGCTGAACCGAATTTGATGAAATTTTGTGGGTAGCCCAGAAATAGCCCCACTTAAAATTATATCTGTGTTTTGAGTTTCTACGACCAGTGGTTCTCGAGATATTAGTAAAAAACGAAATTTTCGTTTGTCTCATCATCACGGAAAAACGGCTGAACCGAATTTAATGAAATTTGGTGAATAGCCTTGAAATATCCCCCCATAAATTTTGTCCAAGTTTCGAGTTTCTAAGACCTGGGGTTGTCGAGATATTAATGAAAAACGGAACTTTTTCCTAGGAGTTCTACTCCCTAACTCCGTGGTTTATCCAAACGAAAAGCTTGAAAATCGTTTGAAAGTGAATTAAAATTTAATCTCTGAGTTTGATGGGAGATTTTTTGCGTTAATTAGTCACTTTCTAAAAACATGAATTGTTTGAAACATGATTTAAAGGGGAAATCTATCTCCATGGTTCATGGTTTATTTAAAACAAGCTTTTACGGAACAATGAGAAGTATAGAGAAATAAAAATCGTTATTTAATTTCGCAGTTTATGTTATAAGACATGACATATTTAACATGTTATAAGATTCTATCTTATATCATGTTACTCAGAAACGCAATTAAATTAAATCTGTCTGTTAATTTTAATAATTATTTTTTCGATTTGAATAATAAATAAATGGATATAAAAATATATTTTAGAAAAGAACGATTTGATTTTTCTTATAGCATTTTTGACTGGATAATATCAATTACGGTCTTCAGGTTTAAAAATTATTATTATTTATATTTTCGGGGATTATTGATTCAAGGATTATTGATATTTTCAAGTTATTATGCAATTATATTATTATGACAAAAATTGTTTAAACTCATATATTGTATGTTGTACGAATCTTCTACAAATACACGTGTATATCTTTTAATCTACGAGAATATAAGTAGTACAGGTATATTGACATATGTTTTGATATATATTGGCATATATTGGAATCAATTACGACCTTCTGGTATAAAGAGTACGGATATTATTGATGTTTTCAATTTATTACGTCATCTCTTTTATTTTGGCAAATATTTTTGAGACGCATATTGTAATACGGGTAATCTTCTACTAACACATTGGCATATTTTCGGATCTGCGACAATATAATTAGTACGGGGTTGCATATATTCATTCAATTCCTATTTTTTCTTCTGTAAATTTGCTTACAAAAGGGGGCAGGATGTTTTATTCTTCAGATCTGATCGTGAAGATAATTTTGCATAGTGAGAACATATATTCTTAAACTTCTCTTTAGGAGCAATAAATTTAATATTTTAACAGAATTTGCACATGATTGCGAACTTTAAGTTTCTTTAAATTATACACTCCGTACGAATAACGGGTGTGCTGTTAGTGGTTGATAAATTTTAACATTTTAGGAGGATATATCATGTTGCTCGGCATCGCAATTAAATTAAATGTGTTTGTTAATGTTTTTATTATTTTTTTTCGATTTAAATAATAAATAAATGGATAAATGGATATAAAAGTATATCTTATGAATGGACGGTTTGATTTTTCTTTTAATTATATTAATTGCTGACCGCGTACATCAATTTCATTTATTTTGGCAAAGAGTTCTCAAGCTTATATATTATGTTTAGCTAATAAACTCATATATTGTGTTTAGCCAATAAATTCATATAGCCGATTGTTGAAACAGAAAAAGAGTAGAGCGGGTATATCTTCTAATACAATTGTAGTGTTTTCATTTAGTATATTGAAACGGGATAAGAATGTTTCATTCAGACTGCAAATTCAAAGCTACGAATTTGGAGGGATATCGCTAATTTGACAACTTTTCTTAAACTTTGCCAAATTGACGGAAATGTCGCCAAATTGATATAAACGACACACAAACAGCTGACCGACCGTCCAAACAGTTACCTTACACCTTTCTGGTAGGTCGGACGGTCTGGGTTTCAACACAAACAGCTGACATTAACCTTCGGGTTGGTCGTGTGGCTTGGGTCTTCTACATATCAATGAATTTTTTTTTTGTTTTGTTAGAAAAGAGTACTGAAATGATGTTTGGTTAGCATTTATCTGTCAGACCAACCATCCTACTTAGAATACATTTAGCGAATTTTTAAAATGTCACCAAATTGATAAAAATGTTTTCAAATCTATAAAAATATCTTGAAATTGATAAAATTGCGCTACATAAATGATATTAATTGTTTTTTGTTAGGGGATAGTATTGCGATGATATTTCGTCAATTTGTCGCAAAGTGGAACTGTCAGTTCTACAGTCCCACTTGGCGATAAATTTGGCGATTTTTTATAATGTCGCTAATTTGACGAAACTGTCGCCAAATGTTCCATAGAAATATAACTATTTAGACGATATTTTTTCTACCAATTTATTTGAAGCAAATGATATCATGTCGCTTAGCAACGGATTTAAATCCAATGTGTTTATGCGGCAGACGATTTTTATTAAATCCTTTCCGATTTGAATAATGAAGATATGTATATAAAATAAATTTCATTGCCATTTCATTTTGGACTGGATAATATCAATTATACTCTTCAGGTTTAAACATTATTATTATTGATATTTTCCGGAATTATTGATTCAGGGATTATTGATATTTTTAAGTTATTACGCCATTGTTTTATTGCGGCAAAAATTGCTGACACACGCATTTTGTACGTTGTACGAGTAATCTTCTAGGAATGCACGGGTATATCTTCTAACCTACGAGAATATAAGTAGTACAGGTATATTGGCATATATTTTGACATATATTGGCATATATATTGGAATGAAGTACAGTCTTCTGGTATGAAGATTAAGGGAATTAATTTTATATTCAATTTATTACGTCGTCTGTTGTATTTTACCAAAAAACATTTGAGACTCATATTGCAAAACGGGTAATCTTCTACTAATAATCGGACATTATAAGTAGTACGTGTATATCTTCCCATATAATTTTAGCACTTTAATTTTGACATATATTGGAATAAATGACTGTCTTCAGATTTAAAGATTACGGGTTTATTGGTATTTTCAATTTATACATGTAATCTACTAATACAGGTTATATTTTCTAATATTCGCGTATATAATTAGTACGGGTCCCATACAATTTTAACGCTTTTATTTAGCATATATTGATTCAATTCCATATTTTTTTTATATTTGCTTACATAAGGGGTCCAAGATGTTTTATTCTTCAGATATGTCCATGAAGATAATTTTATATAGCGAGAACAGATATTCTTAAACTTCTTTTTAGGAGCATTATATTAAATATTTTAACAGAATATTTTGATTAAACATGTCATTTAGTATACTATAAGAATTTGGGCATGATTATGAATTTCAAGTTTCTTTATATTATATACTCCGTACGAAGAACGGGTATGCTGCTAGTATATCTATATAAATAAAAATGAAAATCTGTCTGTCTGTCTGTCTGTCTGTCTGTCTGTCTGTTTGTCACACCATCACGGGAGAACGGCTGAACCGAATTTGATGAAATTTTATGCGTAGTCCAGAAATAGCCTCATTTAAAATTATATCCGTGTTTTGAGTTTCTACGACCAGTGGTTCTCGAGATATTAGTAAAAAACGAAATTTTCGTTTGTCTCATCATCACGGTAAAACGGCTGAACCGAATTTAATGAAATTTGGTGAATAGCCTTGAAATATCCCCCCATAAATTTTGTCCAAGTTTCGAGTTTCTAAGACCTGGGGTTGTCGAGATATTAATGAAAAACGGAACTTTTTCCTAGGAGTTCTACTCCCTAACTCCGTGGCTTATCCAAACGAAAAGCTTGAAAATCGTTTGAAAGTGAATTAAAATTTAATCTCTGAGTTTGATGGGAGATTCTTTGCGTTAATTAGTCGTTTTCTGAAAACATGAATTGTTTGAAATATGATTTAAAGGGGAAATCTATCTCCATGGTTCATGGTTTATTTAAAACACGCTTTTAAGGAACAATGAGAAGTATAGAGAAATCAAAATCGTTATTTAATTTCGCAGTTTATGTTATAAGACATGACATATTTAACATGTTATAAGATTCTATCTTATATCATGTTACTCAGAAACGCAATTAAATTAAATCTGTCTGTTAATTTTAATAATTATTTTTTCGATTTGAATAATAAATAAATGGATATAAAAATATATTTTAGAAAAGAATGATTTGATTTTTCTTATAGCATTTTTGACTGGATAATATCAATTACGGTCTTCAGGTTTAAAAATTATTATTATTTAGATTTTCGGGGATTATTGATTCAAGGATTATTGATATTTTCAAGTTATTATGCAATTATTTTATTATGACAAAAATTGTTTAAACTCATATATTGTATGTTGTACGAATCTTCTACAAATACACGTGTATATCTTTTAATCTACGAGAACATAAGTAGTACAGGTATATTGACATATGTTTTGATATATATTGGCATATATTGGAATCAATTACGACCTTCTGGTATAAAGAGTACGGATATTATTGATGTTTTCAATTTATTACGTCATCTCTTTTATTTTGGCAAATATTTTTGAGACGCATATTGTAATACGGGTAATCTTCTACTAACATATTGGCATATTTTCTGATCTGCGACAATATAATTAGTACGGGGTTGCATATATTCATTCAATTCCTATTTTTCTTCTGTAAATTTGCTTACAAAAGGGGGCAGGATGTTTTATTCTTCAGATCTGATCGTGAAGATAATTTTGCATAGTGAGAACATATATTCTTAAACTTCTCTTTAGGAGCAATAAATTTAATATTTTAACAGAATTTGCACATGATTGCAAACATTAAGTTTCTTTAAATTATACACTCCGTACGAATAACGGGTGTGCTGTTAGTGGTTAATAAATTTTAACATTTTAGGAGGATATATCATGTTGCTCGGCATCGCAATTAAATTAAATGTGTTTGTTAATGTTTTTATTATTTTTTTTCGATTTAAATAATAAATAAATGGATATAAAAGTATATCTTATGAATGGACGGTTTGATTTTTCTTTTAATTATATTAATTGCTGACTGCGTACAACAATTGCATTTATTTTGGCAAAGAGTTTTCAAGCTTATATCGTATTTAGCTACTAAACTCATATATTGTGTTTAGCCAATAAATTCATATAGCCGATTGTTGAAACAGAAAAAGAGTAGAGCGGGTATATCTTCTAATACAATTGTAGTGTTTTCATTTAGTATATTGAAACGGGATAAGAATGTTTCATTCAGATCTGCAAATTCAAAGCTACGAATTTGGAGGGATATCGCTAATTTGACAACTTTTCTTAAACTTTGCCAAATTGACGGAAATGTCGCCAAATTGATATAAACGACACACAAACAGCTACCATAAACCTTCGGGTTGGTCGTGTGGCTTGGGTCTTCTACATATCAATGAATTTTTTTTTTGTTTTGTTAGAAGAGAGTACTGAAATGATGTTTGGTTAGCATTTATTTGTCAGACCAACCATCCTACTTAGTAATACATTTAGCGAATTTTTAAAATGTCACCAAATTGATAAAAATGTTTTCAAATCTATAAAAATATCTTGAAATTGATAAAATTGCGCTACATAAATGATATTAATTGTTTTTTGTTAGGGGATAGTATTGTGATGATATTTCGTCAATTTGTCGCAAAGTGGAACTGTCAGTTCTACAGTCCCACTTGGCGATAAATTTGGCGATTTTTTAAAATGTCGCTAATTTGACGAAACTGTCGCCAAATGTTCCATAGAAATATAACTATTTAGACGATATTTTTTCTACCAATTTATTTGAAGCAAATGATATCATGTCGCTTAGCAACGGATTTAAATCCAATGTGTTTATGCGGCAGACGATTTTTATTAAATCCTTTCCGATTTGAATAATGAAGATATGTATATAAAATAAATTTCATTGCCATTTCATTTTGGATAATATCAATTATACTCTTCAGGTTTAAACATTATTATTATTGATATTTTCCGGAATTATTGATTCAGGGATTATTGATATTTTTAAGTTATTACGCCATTGTTTTATTGCGGCAAAAATTGCTGACACACGCATATTGTACGTTGTACGAGTAATCTTCTAGGAATGCGCGGGTATATCTTCTAACCTACGAGAATATAAGTAGTACAGGTATATTGGCATATATTTTGACATATATTGGCATATATATTGGAATCAAGTACAGTCTTCTGGTATGAAGATTAAGGGAACTAATTATATATTCAATTTATTACGTCGTCTGTTGTATTTTACCAAAAAACATTTGAGACTCATATTGCAAAACGGGTAATATTCTACTAATAATCGGACATTATAAGTAGTACGTGTATATCTTCCCATATAATTTTAGCACTTTAATTTTGACATATATTGGAATAAATGACTGTCTTCAGATTTAAAGATTACGGGTTTATTGGTATTTTCAATTTATACATGTAATCTACTAATACAGGTTATATTTTCTAATATTCGCGTATATAATTAGTACGGGTCCCATACAATGTTAACGCTTTTATTTTGCATATATTGATTCAATTCCATATTTTTTTTTTTTATATTTGCTTACATAAGGGGTCCAAGATGTTTCATTCTTCAGATATGTCCATGAAGATAATTTTATATAGCGAGAACAGAGATTCTTAAACTTCTTTTTAGGAGCATTATATTAAATATTTTAACAGAATATTTTGATTAAACATGTCATTTAGTATACTATAAGAATTTGGGCATGATTATGAATTTCAAGTTTCTTTATATTATATACTCCGTACGAAGAACGGGTATGCTGCTAGTATATCTATATAAATAAAAATGAAAATCTGTCTGTCTGTCTGTCTGTCTGTCTGTCTGTCTGTTTGTCACACCATCACGGGAGAACGGCTGAACCGAATTTGATGAAATTTTATGCGTAGTCCAGAAATAGCCTCACTTAAAATTATATCCGTGTTTTGAGTTTCTACGACCAGTGGTTCTCGAGATATTAGTAAAAAACGAAATTTTCGTTTGTCTCATCATCACGGTAAAACGGCTGAACCGAATTTAATGAAATTTGGTGAATAGCCTTGAAATATCCCCCCATAAATTTTGTCCAAGTTTCGAGTTTCTAAGACCTGGGGTTGTCGAGATATTAATGAAAAACGGAACTTTTTCCTAGGAGTTCTACTCCCTAACTCCGTGGCTTATCCAAACGAAAAGCTTGAAAATCGTTTGAAAGTGAATTAAAATTTAATCTCTGAGTTTGATGGGAGATTCTTTGCGTTAATTAGTCGTTTTCTGAAAACATGAATTGTTTGAAATATGATTTAAAGGGGAAATCTATCTCCATGGTTCATGGTTTATTTAAAACACGCTTTTAAGGAACAATGAGAAGTATAGAGAAATCAAAATCGTTATTTAATTTCGCAGTTTATGTTATAAGACATGACATATTTAACATGTTATAAGATTCTATCTTATATCATGTTACTCAGAAACGCAATTAAATTAAATCTGTCTGTTAATTTTAATAATTATTTTTTCGATTTGAATAATAAATAAATGGATATAAAAATATATTTTAGAAAAGAATGATTTGATTTTTCTTATAGCATTTTTGACTGGATAATATCAATTACGGTCTTCAGGTTTAAAAATTATTATTATTTATATTTTCGGGGATTATTGATTCAAGGATTATTGATATTTTCAAGTTATTATGCAATTATTTTATTATGACAAAAATTGTTTAAACTCATATATTGTATGTTGTACGAATCTTCTACAAATACACGTGTATATCTTTTAATCTACGAGAACATAAGTAGTACAGGTATATTGACATATGTTTTGATATATATTGGCATATATTGGAATCAATTACGACCTTCTGGTATAAAGAGTACGGATATTATTGATGTTTTCAATTTATTACGTCATCTCTTTTATTTTGGCAAATATTTTTGAGACGCATATTGTAATACGGGTAATCTTCTACTAACATATTGGCATATTTTCTGATCTGCGACAATATAATTAGTACGGGGTTGCATATATTCATTCAATTCCTATTTTTCTTCTGTAAATTTGCTTACAAAAGGGGGCAGGATGTTTTATTCTTCAGATCTGATCGTGAAGATAATTTTGCATAGTGAGAACATATATTCTTAAACTTCTCTTTAGGAGCAATAAATTTAATATTTTAACAGAATTTGCACATGATTGCAAACATTAAGTTTCTTTAAATTATACACTCCGTACGAATAACGGGTGTGCTGTTAGTGGTTAATAAATTTTAACATTTTAGGAGGATATATCATGTTGCTCGGCATCGCAATTAAATTAAATGTGTTTGTTAATGTTTTTATTATTTTTTTTCGATTTAAATAATAAATAAATGGATATAAAAGTATATCTTATGAATGGACGGTTTGATTTTTCTTTTAATTATATTAATTGCTGACTGCGTACAACAATTGCATTTATTTTGGCAAAGAGTTTTCAAGCTTATATCGTATTTAGCTACTAAACTCATATATTGTGTTTAGCCAATAAATTCATATAGCCGATTGTTGAAACAGAAAAAGAGTAGAGCGGGTATATCTTCTAATACAATTGTAGTGTTTTCATTTAGTATATTGAAACGGGATAAGAATGTTTCATTCAGATCTGCAAATTCAAAGCTACGAATTTGGAGGGATATCGCTAATTTGACAACTTTTCTTAAACTTTGCCAAATTGACGGAAATGTCGCCAAATTGATATAAACGACACACAAACAGCTACCATAAACCTTCGGGTTGGTCGTGTGGCTTGGGTCTTCTACATATCAATGAATTTTTTTTTTGTTTTGTTAGAAGAGAGTACTGAAATGATGTTTGGTTAGCATTTATTTGTCAGACCAACCATCCTACTTAGTAATACATTTAGCGAATTTTTAAAATGTCACCAAATTGATAAAAATGTTTTCAAATCTATAAAAATATCTTGAAATTGATAAAATTGCGCTACATAAATGATATTAATTGTTTTTTGTTAGGGGATAGTATTGTGATGATATTTCGTCAATTTGTCGCAAAGTGGAACTGTCAGTTCTACAGTCCCACTTGGCGATAAATTTGGCGATTTTTTAAAATGTCGCTAATTTGACGAAACTGTCGCCAAATGTTCCATAGAAATATAACTATTTAGACGATATTTTTTCTACCAATTTATTTGAAGCAAATGATATCATGTCGCTTAGCAACGGATTTAAATCCAATGTGTTTATGCGGCAGACGATTTTTATTAAATCCTTTCCGATTTGAATAATGAAGATATGTATATAAAATAAATTTCATTGCCATTTCATTTTGGATAATATCAATTATACTCTTCAGGTTTAAACATTATTATTATTGATATTTTCCGGAATTATTGATTCAGGGATTATTGATATTTTTAAGTTATTACGCCATTGTTTTATTGCGGCAAAAATTGCTGACACACGCATATTGTACGTTGTACGAGTAATCTTCTAGGAATGCGCGGGTATATCTTCTAACCTACGAGAATATAAGTAGTACAGGTATATTGGCATATATTTTGACATATATTGGCATATATATTGGAATCAAGTACAGTCTTCTGGTATGAAGATTAAGGGAACTAATTATATATTCAATTTATTACGTCGTCTGTTGTATTTTACCAAAAAACATTTGAGACTCATATTGCAAAACGGGTAATATTCTACTAATAATCGGACATTATAAGTAGTACGTGTATATCTTCCCATATAATTTTAGCACTTTAATTTTGACATATATTGGAATAAATGACTGTCTTCAGATTTAAAGATTACGGGTTTATTGGTATTTTCAATTTATACATGTAATCTACTAATACAGGTTATATTTTCTAATATTCGCGTATATAATTAGTACGGGTCCCATACAATGTTAACGCTTTTATTTTGCATATATTGATTCAATTCCATATTTTTTTTTTTTATATTTGCTTACATAAGGGGTCCAAGATGTTTCATTCTTCAGATATGTCCATGAAGATAATTTTATATAGCGAGAACAGAGATTCTTAAACTTCTTTTTAGGAGCATTATATTAAATATTTTAACAGAATATTTTGATTAAACATGTCATTTAGTATACTATAAGAATTTGGGCATGATTATGAATTTCAAGTTTCTTTATATTATATACTCCGTACGAAGAACGGGTATGCTGCTAGTATATATATATATATATATATATATATATATATATATATATATATATATATATATATATATAAATATATATATATATATATTATATTTATATATATTATATATATATATATATATATATATATATATATATATATATATATATATATATATATATATATATATATATATATATATATATATATATATATATATATATATATATATGAAAATACCGTGAAATATAATATTATAAATTTATCAGAAATCACACTTAAAAGGCGCAAAGCTGCACTAAAAAGAGGATTAAAAATATTTTCAAAATGAAAAGAGGTATGGTCTTTTGGTACATTGCTTCCATCCATACGTCTTTTCATTTTGAAAATATATAAATATATAAAATATATATATATATATATATATTATATATATATATATATATATATATATATATATATATATATATATATATATGTATATATATGTATATATGTATATATATGACACAATACAAGTAAAGTTAAACAATTTACTTTTATCAGTGTATTTGTGATGAAAAAATATGAAAATAAGTTTGTATTTTTCATTGCAAATTCCATATGTTAACTCCTAACAAAAGAAACTGAAATAACAAAAAATGATACAATTCACACACATAAGTTTAATATGCATATTTTATGAGAATATACAATTTACTGCTCACATGCAAACAAGATACTTTTAGTTTTAAAAGTTTGCGTTTTAAAAGTGCAGGAAATCTTTTAAGAAATGCATTTTCCATGATAACATTTTTCTCGATAAAAACCACTTTATTTTCGATGATAGTATTTACCGTCTTTATTCCTCTGTCGTTTTTGGAAGAGATCTGAAGGTGAATCGTATAAAATAGGAAGTAAATTTGAATTTTAAACAACATTTTCAATCTACCTGTTGCTTGGGTCTTTGGAGGCATTACTGAGGCATTTGGACATATTAGGACTTGTGTCTTTACTGTTCTTGCGAGTTGTTTAGTTATATTCTGATTCTTCTGTACTATTTTAGAACATTCAGATTTGTGCTTGAGCACTCTATTATCGGATTTAATAAATTTGCATTATTCCTGTTTTTCGATCGCTAGGCTGTTTGGGAATATATTTTTTCTGCTTATTAATTGTTTGACTCAAAATCCCTCTTTGTTGTGCAGCATATATATATGAAAGCTTTACTCGGAACTATTTTTCATATCCCGTTCCGGTCCCCTTTCTTGAATTGGTCTCAGTCAGAGACTCTTGAGTCATGTGATGTTCTACGACGATGTACTCCAACGAACGTTGCGATGCGATGTATATACGATGTTACACTTATCTCGCAACCAACATGTAGATGGGCATTGTCCTGTTGAAATATAGTTCCAGGAATGCGTTGAAGGAAGGGTATGACTTCGGGCTCTAGAACTTCTCTGATGTACCGTTCTCTCTTGAGATTACCCACAATTCTCTGCAGCTGAGATCGTACAAGATATCCAATGCAGCCCCAGACCATCAAACTTGGCATTCGTCCAGTATGACGTTAGATAACGCTCTCCGGAAGGTGACGTTCACCGCTATAGCGTCTCACGTAGATGCGGCCATCACTGAATTCCAAATTAAAGCGGGAGTGATTGGAAAATACGACTTGTTGTCAATTGGTAGGCCATTGTCTTTGTTGATGAGCCCATTATAGCCACAGGCGTCGATGGTTTTGCGTCAGAGGAATCCTATACAGAGGAATTCTAGCATGCAGTCCGCGATGCAGCAGACGCCGACGAATTGCTGGCGCAAACCATCACACGACTGTAACAGTGCTACAACGTTTTGCCAACTATCGAGATGTACCTGTACGGTCCATCACTTCCATGCGAATGAGGTGTCTGCCATCCTGTGCTGACGTAACATTTTGCCACTGCTTCCACACTTGTATCACATCACTGTCATGGCATTGCGCTGCATACAAGCTGCTATTGCACAATAAAAACTCCCCCTTCACGAAGGGCAATCATTCGTTCCCGTTCAAACTCCGTAACTTGTTCATACGGCGCCCTCTATCATCGCAGAGGTATAGTGGCTTCTCATGAAAAGTTACGTCTGGCAGACAACCATAGACTATTTTGAACGTCCCGCTACAGCTCTCTATTTATACAGCTGAAACATGATGTTCAGAGGGCGTTTCTCAGCCCACGCATGCGAGGGGACTCTGAACTTCTAATCATTTGTATAGCACACACTAATTTGCATTTGTTGTAAGTTTCAGCTCAATCGCGTGATTTCTTCGTATATATATATATATATATAATAAATATCTATTATTATATATACTAATTGCCAAGTGTCCGTCTGTCTGTCCGTCTGTCTGTCTGTCCGTCTGTCTGTCTGTCACGCTTTTTTCAGGCACTTCCCGAATAGATAGAGACTTGCAATTTGGTACACGGCTCGGTCGTTCGATAAAACCCCCTGGAAAAATCGAATGTTTCGAAAACGTTCGATAGAGGGGGTGCCCCACACCAAAACGTTCGAAAAGTGAAATAACGGGAAAGCATGCTTTGCGATGAGATAGAGACTTCAAATTTGGTGTATGGGTAAATCGTTCGAAAGGCAGAAAGTGTGCATTTTCAGATTTCCAATATTTTCTACTCAAGGGGGTCCCACACACCAAAACGTTCGAAAAGTGAAATGATGGGAAAGCCTGCTTTGCGATAAGATAGGGACTTCAAATTTGGTATATAGGTAAACCGTTAGAAAGGAAGAAAGTGTGTAATTTCAGATTTCCAATATTTCCTACTTAAGGGGGTGTCGCACACAAAAATGTTCGATTATCCGAATAAATGAGAAACGGCCCCTTTAAAATTTGATAGAGGCTCAAAATTTTAAATATAGACTAATCATTTAATGAAAACACCCAAAACGAATATAATTTTTCAAAAATGTTCGTTTAAGGGGGTTTTCCAGAGGAAAACGTTCGAAATGTGAATTGATAAAAAAAAACATGCTTCGAAATAAGATACAGACTTCAAATTTGGTGTACAGGTAGATAGTTCGAAAGGAAGAACATGTGCAATTTCAGTTTTCCAATATTTTGAACTTTTGGGGGTGCCTCAAAACTAAATGTTCGATTTGTCGAATAAATAAGAAACGCGAATTATTAAAAAATTTACATTATTCAGGGGTTGCTTAATGTGGGGCCGTTGATTTTCAACGGGTATGCGGCTAGTATATACTAATTGCCAAGTGTTCGTCTGTCTGTCTGTCCGTCTGTCTGTCTGTCCGTCTGTCTGTCTGTCACGCCTTTTTTAGGCACTTCCCGAATAGATAGAGACTTGCAATTTGGTACACGGCTCGGTCGTTCGATAAAACCCCCTGGAAAAATCGAATTTTTCGAAAACGTTCTATAGAGGGGGTGCCCCACACCAAAACGTTCGAAAAGTGAAATGACAGGAAAGCATGCTTTGCGATGAGATAGAGACTTCAAATTTGGTGTATGGGTAAATCGTTCGAAAGGAAGAAAGTGTGCAATTTCAGATTTCCAATATTTTCTACTTAAGGGGGGGTGCAGCACACCAAAACGTTCGAAAAGTGAAATGATAGGAGAGTATGCTTTGCGATGAGGTAGAGACTTCAAATTTGGTGTATGGGTAAATCGTTCGAAAGGCAGAAAGTGTGCATTTTCAGATTTCCAATATTTTCTACTCAAGGGGGTGCCGCACACCAAAACGTTCGAAAAGTGAAATGATGGGAAAGCCTGCTTTGCGATAAGATAGGGACTTCAAATTTGGTATATAGGTAAACCGTTCGAAAGGAAGAAAGTGTGTAATTTCAGATTTCCAATATTTCCTACTTAAGGGGTTGCCGCACACGAAAATTTTCGATTTTCCGAATAAATGAGAAACGGCCCCTTTAAAATTTGATAGAGGCTCAAAATTTTAAATATAGACTTATCATTTGACGAAAACACCCAAAACGAATATAATTTTTCAAAAATGTTCGTTTAAGGGGGTTTTCCAGAGGAAAACGTTCGAAATGTGAATTGATAAAAAAAACATGCTTCGAAATAAGATACAGACTTCAAATTTGGTGTACAGGTAGATAGTTCGAAAGGAAGAACATGTGCAATTTCAGTTTTCCGATATTTTGAACTTTTGGGGGTGCCTCAAAACTAAAAGTTCGATTTGTCGAATAAATAAGAAACGCGAATTATTAAAAAATTTACATTATTCAGGGGTTGCTTAATGTGGGGCCGTTGATTTTCAACGGGTATGCGGCTAGTATATACTAATTGCCAAGTGTTCGTCTGTCTGTCTGTCCGTCTGTCTGTCCGTCTGTCTGTCTGTCACGCCTTTTTTAGGCACTTCCCGAATAGATAGAGACTTGCAATTTGGTACACGGCTCGGTCGTTCGATAAAAACCCCTGGAAAAATCGAATTTTTCGAAAACGTTCTATAGAGGGGGTGCCCCACACCAAAACGTTCGAAAAGTGAAATGACGGGAAAGCATGCTTTGCGATGAGATAGAGACTTCAAATTTGGTGTATGGGTAAATCACTCGAAAGGAAGAAAGTGTGCAATTTCAGATTTCCAATATTTTATCCTTAAGGGGGGTGCAGCACACCAAAACGTTCGAAAAGTGAAAAGATGAGAAAGCATACTTTGCGATGAGATAGAGACTTCAAATTTGGTGTATAGGTAAATCATTTGAAAGGAAGAAAGTGTGCAATTTCAGATATCCAATATTTTCTACTCAAGGGGGTGCCGCACACCAAAACGTTCGAAAAGTGAAATAATAGGAAAACATGCTTTGCGATGAGATAGAGGCTTCAAATTCGGTGTATGGGTAAATCGTTTGAAAGGAAGAAAGTGTGCAATTTGAGATTTCCAATATTTTCTACTTAAGGGGGTGTCGCTCACTAAAACGTTCGATTAACCGAATAAATGGGAAAAGGCACCATTAAAATTTGATAGAGGCTTAAAATTTGGTATATGGGCTAATAATTTGACGAAAACACCCAAGACGAATACAGTTTCTCAAAAATGTTTGTTTAAGGGGGTGCTTCGAAGTAAAACGTTCGAAAAGTCAATTGATAAAAAAACCATGCTTTGGAATGAGATAGAGATATCAAATTTGGTGTAAGGGTAGATAGTTTGAAAGGAAGTAAGTGTACATTTTCAGTTTACCAATATTTTCTACTTTAGGGGGTGCCGCACACCAAAATGTTCGATTTTCGGAATAAAGGAGAAACGCTCCTTTGAAAACGTGATAGAGGCTTTATATTTGGTATATGGGTGAGTCACCTCATAGAAATCATAAAAAGAATAGAGTTTTTAAAAAATGTATAGTTAAGGGGGTGGGTACTCCACACAAAAGCATTCGACAGATGAAATGCTAGAAAAACATGCTTTACGATGAAGTAAAGACTTCAAATTTGGTGTACGGGTAAAAAGTTGGAAAGGAAGAAAGTGTGCAATTTCAGTTTTCCAACATTTGCTATTGTAGGGGGTGCCGATCACTAAAACGTTCGATTTGCCGAACAAATGAAAAACGCCTCCTTTACAATGTGATAGAAGCTTGAAATTTAGTATATGGGCTAACCATTTGACAAAAAAACCAAACATGAATACAGTTTGACAAAAATGTTCATTAACGGGGTGCTACAAAGAAAAACGTTCGAAAGGTGAAGTGATAGAACAAACATGCTTCTCGAAAGGATAGAGACTTCAAATTTGGTGTACGGGTAGATAGATTAAAAGGAAGAAAGCGTGAAATTTCAGATTTCCAATATTTGTTACATTAAGGGGTCCGCACACTAATATGTTCTATTTTTCAAATAAATGAGGCAAGCCTCTTTTTAAATATGATAGAGGCTTGATATTCGGTATATGGGCCGATCATCTGATAAAACCCAAGACAAAAAAGTTTTTCAAAAATGTTCATTTATGGGTGTGCTTCACAGAAAAAAGTTCCAAAGGAGAAATACTAATATAGGGGTGCCTCGGGATGAGATAGATTTTATGTGGTGTACGGGTAAATAATTCGAAAGGAAGAAATGCGGAAATTTAATTTCCCTATATTTCCTTCTTTAGGGAGTTTTGCACACCAAAATATTCGATTTGTCGAATAAATGTGAAACGCGAATTATAAAAATTTACATTATTCAGGGGTTGCTTATTGCGAGACCGTTGATTTTCAACGGGTATTCGGCTAGTATATACTAATTGCCAAGTGTCCGTCTGTCTGTCTGTCTGTCCGTCTGTCTGTCTGTCACGCTTTTTTTAGGCACTTCCCGAATAGATAGAGACTTGCAATTTGGTACACGGCTCGGTCGTTCGATAAAAACCCCTGGAAAAATCGAATTTTTCGAAAACGTTCTATAGAGGGGGTGCCCCACACCAAAACGTTCGAAAAGTGATATGATAGGAGAGCATGCTTTGCGATGAGATTGAGACTTCAAGTTTGGAGTATGGGTAAACCGTATGAAACAAATAAAGTGTGGAATTTCAGATTTCCAATATTTTCTACTTAAGGGGGTGCCGCACACCAAAACGTTCGAAAAGTGAAATGATAGGAAAGCATGCTTTGCGATGAGATAGAGACTTCAAATTCTGTGTATGGGTAAATCGTTCGAAAGGAAGAAAGTGTGCAATTTCAGATTTCCAATATTTTCTACTTAAGGGGGTGTCGCACACCAAAACGTTCGATTTACCGAATAAATGAGAAAATACGCCTTTAAAATTTGATAGAGGCTTAAAATTTGGTATATGGGCTAATAATTTGACGAAAACGCCCAAGACGAATACAGTTTTTCAAAAATGTTCGTTTAAGGGGGTGCTCCAGAGTAAAACGTTCGAAAAGTCAATTGATAAAGGAAACCATGCTTTGGAATGAGATAGAGATATCACATTTGGTGTAAGGATAGATAGTTTGAAAGGGCGAAAGTGTACAATTTCAGTTTACCAATATTTTCTACTTTAGGGGGTGCCGCACACCAAAATGTTCGATTTTCGGAATAAAGGAGAAACGCTCCTTTAAAAACGTGATAGAGGCTTTATATTTGGTATATGGACGAAACATCTCATAGAAATCACAAAAAGAATAGAGTTTTTAAAAAATGTATAATTAAAGGGGTGGGTACTCCACACAAAAGCATTCGAAAGATGAAATGCTAGAAAAGCATGCTTCACGATGAGATAGAGACTTCAAATTTGGTGTACGGGTAAAAAGTTGGAAAGGAAGAAAGTGTGCAATTTTAGTCTTCCAACATTTGCTATTGTAGGGGGTGCCGATGTCTCTCTATCTATTCGTTCGAAACGTTCAAAAAGAGAATTGATAAAAAACCATGCTTCGAAATGAGATAGAGATATCAAATATGGTGTAAGGGTAGATAGTTTGAAAGGAAGAAAGTGTGAAATTTCAGATTTCCAATATTTGCTACTTTAAGGGGTGCGCACACTAATATGTTCGATTTTCTGAATAAATGAGGCACGCTTCCTTTTAAATGTGATAGAGGCTTGATATTTGGTATATGGGCCAATCATCTGATAAAAAACACAATACAAACAGAGGAAGAAGTGCGAAAATTTAGTTTTCCAATATTTTCTCCTTATTGCGAGACCGTTGATTTTCAACGGGTATACGGCTAGTATATATATATATGAATATATATATGTATATATATATGTATATATATATATATATATATATATATATGTATATATATATATATATATATATATACATATACACATATATATATATATATATATACATATATATATATATTTATATATACATATATATATATATATATATATATATATATATATATATATATATATATATATATATATATATATATATATATGATACAGAAATTTTAAGCCTTTCCTAATAACTCGCCCTTTCCTTTCATAATTATTATCCCAATTTCCTATTTCATGCCCAGTACATATTGCAACTACATTAAATTCTATCTTACGCCACTAATATTAACAAAGTCCGCCAGCACTTCCTCTTTTCCTCGACCATACCACATATGGTCACTAATCTTAAACTCAAAGTAGACTTTCTCATTTGAAACTGCTTCACCATCGCATTTTTAAGGCCTAAAGAACGCGAAGGCAGCATCTTTCCCATACCGCCATTTCCCTTCCCCCTCTGCTGTAAATGTACATTGTGTAAAGCGACGCACTGATAGTTTGTGAGAGCAGGTCGATGATCGGCAGCTCGGCCAGTCTGTGTAAATACTTCTGTTTCAAGTGTCATGTAACAAAGTTGATTCTGGTACGTAAAATATCTCTTATTTGGATTTTCTCAGCCAATAGTACAGAAGTCGACAGGGATTGAGCCGTGCAATAGGAAAACTATTCAAGAACAGATTTTAAACCATGTATGAATCTGTGCTAGAATGAAAAATACCCTTATCACCAGGATGTGTTGCGTTTGTAATATGGCCCAAACTTCTATAAAATATCGAATTTCGCCTCTTCATGTGCTTCAAAAAATACTAGCGTATATCTGGATATTTTCTACAAAAGCTTTTGTTCCCGAATCGTTTCCCACCGATCCTGATATTCCTATTGCCACGGTGTTTTAAAGTGTTCTGTAATCGAGAAAATCTCCGTTTCATTGACGTGTGTAGTGATGCTATGAAAGTCTAAATTATCTCTACCGATTTTACAGATTTTCCTTTCTGCTGACCAACTGTGTTTTCAAGTTATTAACCTGATTATACATTTCTTTTCGCTTTTCAACTAAACTACTAAGATGCTTTATAAAATAATTTACAATTATGTTCATCGTTTTCTATCATTTAAAGTATCGCAATACCTAAGCTGGAACGAAAAAGAAATACATTTTCTTATAATTATAAAACTACTTTCTAATTTTTAACAATTTACAACATACTTGAAAAGTGTTTATGATTTTGTTCATTCTGTCTGTCTGTCCGTTAGCACGATAACTGCCGTAAAAATGATTTTATCGAAATGAAATTTTAGTATGTTGTTCAGACGGTCTGTGGGACTTATGGAACTATAAATGAATAATATCACCCAATTAGTTCTGGATTGAACCGGGGTTGAAAAATGAAATACATTGAACCCTATGGCATCTAATTTTTCAAACATTTATAAAGCAAATTTAAAATTCACAAATTGCTGCTTCGAAAGTTTTAGGAAATATGCAAATTATTCCATAAAATATATAAAAATAATTTTAGCAAAATATATTCAGTAGTTTTTTTAAATAAAAATTAAAATATTAATTACACTCTTTATATGAAAAGATCACGTGACCCTCTTCAATATAAAATTTGACATACATCTTATGTCAAAATTGTGATTTTTAAAGTTCTTTTAATTCATATTTAGTGTTGTATCCGTCCTAAAACCGCTTTATTTTTGCTTAATTTCTGTGCATGTACATACATACTGAAACAAGGCAGTTACTATATATTTAAGTTTAAATGATCATCAAACTTTGATTATTTCTACAACGAAGCCTAATTTTCACGTATGGAGAATCTAAATACTAAAAGATGTAGAACGAGTTGTATAAGAATTGCTGCATTTCTTTAACGCAAAAGTATTTAGCTCATGGAGTCTGTCAATATAGCTGATATAAGTGAAACATTCATTGATTTTACTCAGAGAACCAGACGATTTTTTCGACGAAGTTTTAAGCATAGATTTAAATGACTTGTGCCTCCATGGTTTCGATTGTTTAAATAAAATAAATTATTATAGTATTGTAATGAATAAAAAATGAATTGAAACATGTGTGTGAATGAAATGCTGCTATACAGAGGCGATTTATATTTCGATGACGTTATTTGAGTAAAGTTCATTTGTTTTCGATAAATGAAGAATAAGTAATGAAATAAGGCAGTTGATATAGAGTTTTTGAGAAATTATGAATTAAAATAATATCTTTTTTTTAAAGGTTTTTTTGAAGGTTTAAGTTTTCAAATATAATAAATCAATGTAGTATTGTGATAAGTTTTAAAATATTACCGAGGAATGTATTGCATTTTCGACTTTTTTAAATAAAATTGCATTGAAGTTGGAAAGTGTTTCATAATCAATGCTTTAAGCATGATTGATCTTTCTTGTTTTAAAGTGATATATCTGAATTGTTATTTATTATAATTGGAGCGAGAAGTCTATTGGTCTTATGGGTTTATCAAATGAATGACAATAACGAAACTATTTGGAGTTATTGCCAGGAGATGCAACAAACTTGGGATCAATAACATTTAACATTGTATAAATATATTACAATTAGTTAACTAATGGAATTTAAGTAACTACGTATTTTGATGAGTTTTTGAACTTATATTTAAACACATAGTAGGATATTGTATGAAGTACATGCGATTTCATTTAAATATTTAAAAATCATCTGTAATCACATATAACCTTGGAATTAATATTTAATTGTTGAATTTTTTGAAAATTGTTTTATTATTAGGTGTTTTATGAATTTATGGGATCCCATTATGCACATCAACACAAATATAAGCACACCGGTTACCTTACACCTTTTTGGTAGGTCGGACGGTCTGGGTCTCAACAATAACAACAAATATAAACACAAACTTTATAACACTATGAGAAGAGTAAATGATGTCGATGTCGAAGGCCCAGACCACACAGTCAACCCTAGGACTTACGGCAGTGGCCGGGAGAGAAAGTAAATGATGTGTGAGAGTTCCCTTAATAAATGAACTCTACAATTTTTTAATAAAACATAAGCTAATTCATCACACTTACACAACATAGAATAAAATAATCATTTATTGAACTATTATCACACTGTGTCGTCTGTTTACTAAAATCCTTATGCTTATAGAAAATCTTCATAATTTTGATATAATATAAGAAACACCGTTTTCAGGTTTGTAAATATTTATATTTTTTCAGCTTTTTATGTTATAATTATAACTTTTGAATTTTTCTTTAGATTTTATATTGAAATGTTATACATTATAAAGCCTTAGGCATGAACTGTGTCTGTGCCCAAGCCTTCTATTTTTGGAAGGGGGATATGATACAGAAATTTTAAGCCTTTCCCAATAACGCGTCCTTTTCTTTCATGATTGTTATTCCAAATTCCTATTTCATATCCAGCACATATTGCAAATACATTAAATTCTATCCCACGCCTCTAATATTAGCAATCTCTGCCAGCACTTGCTCTTTTCCTAGACCATACCATATATGGTCGCTAAACTTAACCTCTACGTAAACTTTCTCATTTGAAACGGCTTCACCATCACATTTTTAAAGCCTCCCATACCGCCATATTCCTTCCCCCTCTGCTGTAACTTTACATTGTGTAAATCGATGCATACTGCATTGAGATTTTATGATAGCAGGTTGACGATCGGGAGCTCGGCCAACCTATGTAACTAACTCTGTTTTAAGTGTCATGTAATAAAGTACATTCTGGTTCGCAATGTATCTTTCTTGGACTTTTTTACCCAATATTACATATATATCTATATATTATATATATTATATATATATATATATATATATATTATATAATATATATATATATATATATATTTATATAAGATGATATAATAATATTATATTCTTATACCTTTTCATTACATTGTATTCTCCTATAAATACTTAGCCACACGCTGGTATATTTGATTATTATATTTGATTTCATATACATCTGATACAATTTATATTTTCTTCTACGTCATGCCATGTGCATTATTTCTGCAATACAACTTACAGTAATGCACACAAAAACGTAGAATCCGCATTAACGAAACATGTATGGCCCTTGATAACGTACATGGTTTCGTAAATGCTTTTCACTTTATTCAAATTATTCAATTTTTATTGGGAGCTAAGAAAGGCCTAGCTCATCGTGCAAAACAATGTCTCTGTCTTGCAATTCTCATCTTACTCACAATTCTTGCATTTATACCATGTATGTTTATGCAGGGAAGAAGGGGATTAGTACCTTAAGTATCTGCATTACATATATGATTTATAAAAATAGTTTCATGTAAATGTGTAGCTAAAAATTTTTTTCACCCTTCTTTACAGCATGTATAACTTCTTCCATACCTTAACTTATATATGGGACAGGGAAAAAGGGGTATTTTAGATCAATTTAATAGCTGTTTTATTAACACTTTACAACAATGTTGAAAGTGTTTATGGCTTTGTTCTTTCTGTCTGTCTGTCTGTCTGTCTGTCTGTCCGTTAGCACGATAACTGCCGTAAAAATGACTTAATCAAAATGAAATTTTCGTATGTTGTTTAGACGGTTTATAGGACCTATGGGAATATAAATGAATAATAACACCCTATTAGTTTTGGATTGAACCCGAGTTGAAAAAATGAAATACATTGAGCCCTATGGGACCTAATTTTTCAAACATATTTTAGCGGATTTAAAATCCACAAATTGCTTCGAAAATTTTAGGTAATATTCAAATTGTTCCATAAAATATATAAAAAAAATTCAGCGAAATATACTCAGTAGTTTTTTAAATAAAAATTAAAATAATAATAACACCTCTTACATGAAGCGATCACGTAACCACGATATAAAAAGATCACGTGACCCACTTCAAAATGATATATGGCATCCATCCTGTCTCAAGATCGAGATTTTTAAAGTTCTTTTTAATTCATATTGAGTGCTGTATCCGTCCTAAAACCACTTCATTTTCAACGCAATGACAATATATTTGAGTTTAAATGCTCATCGAAATTTGATTATTTTTACAACGAAGCCTATTTTTCACATATGTAAAATGTAAACAGCAAAATATGTGGAATGAGTTGTATTAGAATTGCTGTATTTCTTTAACATAAAATTATTTAGTTCATGGAGTCTGCATAGCTGATATGAATGAAATACTCATTGATTTTACAAAGAGCAGGACGATTTTTTTCGAGGAAGTTTTACGCATAGAGTTTAATTACTTGTAGCTACAAGGTCTTAATTTTTAAATAAAATAAATTATTATAGTATTGTGATGAATGACATGAATGGGAAATTATTTATAAATGAAATACTGCTTCTATAGAGAGAGCCAGGCGTGTTATTTTTTCTATGACGTCATTTGAATGAATTTCAGTTGTTTTCGATGAAGTTTTCAAATATAATAAATTATCGTAGTATCGCAATAATTCTAAAATTATTACCGAGGAATGTATCATATTTTACAGATGTTTAAACCAGGCAATTTATATTTCAATGCCGTCATTTGAATGAAGTTCATTTTTTTCGATGAAGGTTTAAGGTTTCAAATATAATAAATTAATGTAGTATTGTGATATGTTTTAAAATATTACCGAGGAATGTATTGCATTTTAGACTTGTTTAAATAAAATTGCATTGAAGTTAGAAAGTGTTTCATAATCAGTGCTTTAAGCATGATTGATCTTTCTTGTTTATAATGTTTACTTATCGAGTTTATTTTTAAATATTCAACAGATTTTGATATCACATTTACATTTCAGTCCATCTTCCTTTCACCTTGGCTTTACAGAATATTTTCTATTAATGATCAATCTCCAGTATTTATATATATATATATATATATATATATATATATATATATATATATGCAATCAAGAAAGATCCGTTTATTTTAGCAGTTTCGTTCATATGAATAGAACCCAATTTTTAGAAAGTGTTCCTATTATCTCGCTATTATGATTGGATTTTTGTCGATAAAAATATACTTTATTTTGGTGATAGTGTTTACTGTCTTTATTCTCTCATCATTTCCGGTGAAGGGTTTGAAGATGAATCGTAAGAGCATAGAAATAAGTTTGTATTTGTAAGAAATGATTTTATCCTAATATGCGATATATTCAGTGGGCTTCTGTATTAGAAAGAGTGTAAAAATAATATGTGATTTGTAGTTATGCGTACAAGTGGTTATCCGCTATGCAGTAAAATAATAAACATATGTTCACACATAAATATTTTTATTAATATAAGTTCGCTTTATATAGCTTATTCATAATAATTTTCAATGTAATTTTGGAAATATTGAAACGATTTCTTTATTTCAATATCGGCAAATAATAGTTTTCCCATTTGAAATAATCGAGTCAGATTTCATTTTTATCGGTCAATTGCTTTGAGAAATGTTGTGTCCTTAGACTCGCATTTAACCCTTTCCGGACGGTTGCCGGGCCAACTTGCATTCAAGGACGGTCGTCATGTATTCGCGTCGGAGAAAACTTTACCTTAAAAGACGGCGATCACGGATGCTCGTTTTCATATGAAAAGTTTTTATTTGTCTACTAGATGGCGTTAAATGGCCATGCGAACAACTCCAATGTATTCTGCAGATACTTGACCTTGGCATAGGATGGATCAATTAATCATTTCTCCATTTGGAGTGGTGAAACATGATTCTGTAATATAAATAAATAGAGCACTTCTTGTATCATCAGCTATTTTATAATTGAGTCCCTGTTATCGTTTTGATTTTAGCTTAATGACTTCGTTGGTGAATCACAGGAATATAAGATAGTATTTTTTTTAAGTTCGGGTTTTAGAGGAATGTGCGCCAGTGAAATTATTCGTTTATTTCGGATAAAAGAATGGAAGCAACTAACGAGTATTTTGTATTGAGATTTGTATGAAAAATATACATCATATAAAAATAAATATTTCTTTTATTCCTAAAAAAGGAGATATCTGTGTTAAATAGGTGATTTTTAGTGAATTTTTTTCGAGAGTTAGACTTAGCTCAAAAAAATTAGCCGTCCTTTGGGAACAGTTCGGAAGCGAAGCGCTCCGTCCTTTGGACCACGGCAGTTCCGGGATGCCGTCGTCCGGAAAGGGATAGACGATGAATTGTTTGTGTTCTAGAATGCTCAATACGATATTGTTCAAATATGCAATAGTTTTAATTGTAATTATGTCGTCTGATAGAGTCGACTGAGTTATACGTAGAGGGTAATTGTGCGAACTCATATTTGCCTTATATGCAGTAAAAGCATAGACTCATACTGTTACATGATTAGTTTTCGTTAACACAAATATTTTTTGTGTAACATAATTATTTTTTGCAATATTCTGTAATTTTTCGTATAATAATGTTCTATCAATTTAAAAAAAAAATATGATGTGGGCAACACATGACTTTCCATATATAATGCAATGCATTCACTATTTTTACAGTAAAAAAATAGGTGTTTCTTATAGTAGATACTTATATTCTTTCCAAGATATTGAATTTTCGACGATTAGTCGTCATTTTCATTGATTTAGCGTTATTTTTATCCATTTGGCGAGATTTTCGTTAATTTGGAAACATTTAAAAGAGTCGCCAAATTCGTCGCAAAAATCTCACCAAGCGTTATGGATGGAGAAATAAGTTATTCTTATAGCAGATAAATGACTATTGACGTTCAAATACAAAATTATTACTCGAAGTATATTTTCTCATGAATGGAACGAGTTAGAACCACGAGAATGATGTCACCCAATTTATTGCATGTGAACCTGTTTCTCAACAGTTAATATTTTTTTTTAATTTACTGGATTTTTTTATAAATATGTTTGAAAACTGTGCAATATCTCGGGAATGGTTCATGATAGCATTTTAAAGTTTATGTCAATCGTTTTCTAAGGAAAAATTACATAAGAAATGTTTATTTCCGTAACTTTATTAAAGGTTTTGCTTTTTTGATGAGTTTTTCAAAATTTCTCTCGAAAATTTAGGTGGGTTCTGAACATTCGATTACGTTTAAAAACAATAGGCTTCCAGTATTCACGGATTGTGATTTTTGTACCAAATTTTATTCGAATCACTCCATTCGTTCGCGAGATATCATCTCCACAGACTCACTGACACACACACACACACACACACACACACACACACACATACACATGCATCACTTCAAAAATATTTGATTCGTGATCGGGGATGCTTGAAACGTGCTCTCCCGTTGAAAACTCGAATTCGAATTTTCGATCCCGTCACATTACTTGCCTTATACACTATGTATATAAGGAAAGTAATAATGTTCTATCATTTTTCTAAAGCAAGTGGTCTATCAATTTCGTAATATATTTGTCTATCAAGTTTCGAAAAATAGTGTTCTATGAATTCTTGAAAAATAATGTTTTATTAATTATCGACTAATAACTCGATTTTCGAACGATAATGTTCTATCAGATTTTGAATAATAATCTTCTATCAATTTTTGCATAATAATGTTCTGTCAATTTCCGAAAAATAATACTTGATAATAATGACACTTTTTTCCTATTTTAATCTCAGTAAAATCCATTTTTATTGAGATTTCCATAGCAAATTTTATTTGTATCAATAAATTTGTTTTAGAGATATTGTGCACACAGATAATTAAATAGATACAATTCTTTAAAGAGATTATCCACTTTCAGAAATGTTGAAAATATGAAAACTTACCGGTATTAGAATATAATTTATAAAACAGAAAAACTGGTAGATATATTCAACGTTGATCATGAATAAAATGAGTACATTTTACTGCTATTTAGTGATGATTCAAGCTGTAGAATAGACCTAACAAAACAGTGCCTACATTGACTGTAAATTAGGCATTGATTTATAAATAATAAGTATTCTTATTAAGATTGAAACACAGTCACGAACAGCAGACAAAACAACTGAAACAAGCACCAAATCTGGGGAATCAAATACGTGTCCTTAAGCATACATTACTGATGAGGAGGCGGGCTGCAGCCAATAAGGGACACACATATTCAAAAAGATGCTTTTCCCCGAAGCCACTTTAAAATGGTTACCTAACTAAAAACACAGAAATTCAAACTAAAAAACTCAAAATGTATGTGCAGTAAAAATGTTGAATATAAAATGTTGAGTCGGTGATGAAGTGTGTAATCAACCGATGCCATGCAAATTATTCAATGGACTAAACCAATGTCATTGCCGTGCGGCAATGGAATTGGTGGCAGAGGTGTTCAACTTGTGTCCCCTGCTGTTGGCGGTATGTACAGATTTCTACATATATGGTCATACGTCGAGTATAGAAATAATTTGATAATTTGCTCAGCAAGACCTCTCTGCTGTCAAAATAATAAAACTCTGATCTTACAAGAAAGTATCTCATTAAAGTTAATGGAATGATTTTGTAATACGGTAATGTTTGTAAACAATAACACAAGTTTCAATATGAGTGAATAAAGAAAGAATTTTTTTTAAATTACTAAAACAATATTCAATGACCAGACTACTTATATTTAATTATGTATAAAAGGTTAGTTGTATTTCACTATACACAACGCAGAATACCTGACAAATAAAATAAGTTATATCTAATATAAAAACTTTATGTGTTAACTCCACATATTTAAAAAGTTCATATAATAAAATATATTAACACCACAGTGATTCATTCTCCCTAAATAAAACAGATGACTTGAACAGTTAGAAATATCAATCATTCCCAGAATCGTATATCCCCAAATCGTAACTGATATAATAAAATCAAAAATACAATTCCATAATGTATAAAATTTAATTTTATATTCATTTCTTGATTATTTAAATAGAATCGATTAAATGGAATTCGTCTGCCGTTGTATAAATACATTTGAATTAATTTCGTTGCAAAGCAACATATCATTTTCTTCAAATTCAGTTTAAGAAAACAATCGCTTGCACATTGATATTTCCATTGAAACGATTTTTCATTATTACTACCATCCTTACAACCTCTGAGCCTACAAAATCGAAATATGGGCTTTTTTACCCCCAGTGTAAAAAAGAATAATCATATCACATTCAAAAAAAGTTCTTCGGAAACAGTGCATTCGTGTACGGAACAGATAAACAAATATACATACAAACAAGCAAGTAAATAAATGGACAAAATATATAAACAAACCTACTTTCAGGAAAAATTGAACATCGCAAATAAGCACAAATAACACAATAATGCAGCATACAGCTGTTTCGAGGATATGCTAAATCTCCTCGTCAGTGCAAGAAAACCAACAATCCCGAAATCCAAAACAAGAATGACTAAAAAATTTAGCCTATTCCTTTTTGGGCTTCGGGTTTGTTGGTTCTCATGCACTGAGGAACGAGATCCAGCGTATCCTCAAAACATGTGTATGCTGCATTATTGTGTTTATTAACACTTTACAACAAAGTTGAAAAGTGTTTATGACTTTGTTAACACTTTACAACAAAGTTGAAAAGTGTTTATGACTTTGCTCATTCTGTCTGTCTGTCTGTCTGTCTGTCTGTCCGTTAGCACGATAACTGCCGTAAAAATGAGTTTATCAAAATGAAATTTTAGTATGTTGTTCAGACGGTCTGTAGGACCTATGGGAATATAAATAAATAATATCACCCAATTAGTTTTCTATTGAACCCGGGTTGAAAAAATGAAATACATTGAACCCTATGGGACCTAATTTTTCAAACATTTTTTAAGTAAATTTAAAATTCACGAATTGCTTCGAAATTTTTAGGAAATATTCACATTATCCCATAGAATATATAAAAAAAAATTCAGTAAAATATGTTAAGTAGTTTTTTAATTAAAAAAATTATTTAATATAGGGAAAAAAACAAATTCTATTAAATTCTGACTTTGGGATATCTTCCAGAAAGAAAAGAGAGAGATATTATATAATAAATATCTCTCCATTTGTTTAAACGTTTTGCATATGGGAGTGGCTTCATATTTTAAAATAAATTTGGTAGATAACTATTTTTCATTTTTTTTTAAATTTTATATAACTCTTCATGATAAATATAATTGATGGCATTTTAAATGCACTTTCCTACGTCCTAGAGAGTTAAAATTTGGTACACAGCTTAAATTTGTTGAACATTTTATTCGACAAAAATTTGATGGATCTTTAAATATAGATCATACATTTTTTTCGAAATGGCCTGAAAATAATCCCCGTTCACTTCTATAAATCATTGGTGTAATATTGTTAAAAATTCTGATGTGGACAGCACATGTCTTTCCCTGCAGACTCATATTCGTTCTCTTTATTTATTCAATGATAATTTGAGTTTATCTGCACAACATAAGTATTTTAAATGACATTGAATTTACACGTTAAACTTAAATTTGGTTCTCATTTGATAGCTGGACTTATTGTCAAAGGTGGCGTAGCGAAAACGCGAAAAAACTAGAATATCTCAAGAACGGCTAGTCCTAGAGTAATGGGGTTAGTCTTATTCTTTTTGTTGTCAAAAATCACATATAAAATAGGAATTTAATTGATATAATTGAGCACACGTAGTCTTTTATTTTTATATATAACGATTTTTGCTGGCCATTTCGCAAAAATAGCCCGTTCCTTTTTCCCGAATCGTAGTAGAATAACCTACCAATGATTTATATACAAAATTTTGTTAAATTTGGTATACAAATCACTTGTAGGTTATTGAAATATTATACTCCAAATTTTGTTAAATTTGGTTCATTAGTTTTTAGCTAGAGTGGATAAAGGCAATTTCTGCGGCCATTTCGCAAAGAAGGCAGATTCTTTTATTACGAATCGTACTATAATCTAATGAACATCAGGATTTCCCACAAAAAACATACCTACCAAATTGTATGAAATTCGGTCCATTAGTTTTTCAATTAGAGTGGATGTAATATCCACACAGACACACAGAAACATACACAGATACACCCTTACACACACAGACGTCTTCCTAAAAGAAGTTTTTTCGTGTTCCAGAAGTCCCAAAACGTGTAGATACTTTGAAAATTCGAGTTCCGATCTTCGGCACGATTCCAATACTTTGAGTACATACACATACACATATATATTATCTGTGTATTATCTGTGTATCTAAATTCCGTGCCTATGCAATTACAATAGTTGTGATTTTAAATGATCCCTAAACTTTTATTATTTCTTCAAGGAAGCCTAATTTTAACATATGCAGAATGCAAATATCTCAAGCGATTGTAAGATGAATTACATAAGAATTGCTGAATTTTTTTCACACAAAATTATTTAGCTCTGGAGTCTGGAATACAAGTTATATGAATGAAATATTCATTGATTTTGCATAAAGAATCAGATGATTTATATTTCGATACAGTTTTAAATATTTAAGTATAATAAATTACTGTAGTACTGTGATAATGTAAAAGATATTACCACTGAATGAATCACATTTTAGAAATTTTTAAATGAAATTACATTTCAGTTGGAAAGTGTTTCATAATCAATGCTTATGCATGATTGATCTTTCTTGTTCATTCTGTCTGTCTGTCTGTCTGTCTGTCCGTTAGCACGATAACTGCCGTAAAAATGACTTAATCAAAATGAAATTTTAGTATGTTGCTCAGACGGTCTGTAGGACCTATGGGAATATAAATGAATAATATCACACAATTAGTTTTGGATTGAACCCGGGTTGAAAAAATGAAATACATTGAGCCCTATGGGACCTAATTTTTCTAACATTTTTTAAGCGGATTTAAAATTCACAAATTGCTTCGAAAATTTTAGGTAATAGTCAAATTGTTCCAAAAAATATATAAAAAAAATTCAGCTAAATATATTCAGTAGTTTTTTAAATAAAAATTAAAATAATAATTACACATCTTATATGAAACGATCACGTGATCATGATATTAAACGATCACATGACCCACTTCAAAATGAGATATGGCATCCATCTTGTTTCAAATTCGTGATTTTTTAAAGTTCTTTTTAATTCATATTGAGTGTTGTATCCATCCTAAAACTACTTTATTTCTGCTTAAATTCTGTGCATCTACATACTAAAACAACACAATGACAATATATTTGAGTTTAAATTCTCATTCAAATTTGATTATTTCTACAATTAAGCCTATTTTTCACCTATGTAAAATATAAACAGCAAAATATGTAGAATGAGTTGTATTAGAATTACTGTATTTCTTTAACGCAAAATAATTCAGTCCATGGAGTCTGCATGGCTGATATGAATGAAATATTAATTGATTTTATAAACAGAAGGACGATATTTTTCGATGAAGTTTTAAGCATAAAGTTTATGAATTGTAGCTCCATGGTCTTAATTTTTAAATAAAATAAATTATTATAGTATTGTGATGAATGAAATGGAGAAAGTTATGAATGAAATCCTGCTTTTATAGAGAGATCCAGGCGTGATATTTTTTCTGTGACGTCATTTGAATTAATTTCAGTTGTTTTCGATGAAGTTTTCAAATATAATAAATTATCGTAGTATTATGATAGATTTAAAAATATTACCGTGGAATGTATTGCATTTTAGAGATATTTAAACCACGCAATTTATATTTCAATGCCGTCTTTTGAATGAAGTTCATTTTTTTCAATGAAGGTTTAAGTTTTCAAATATAATAAATCAATGTATATCGTGATAAGTTTTAAAATATTACCGAGGAATGTATTGCATTTTCGACTTTTTTAAATAAAATTGCATTGAAGTTGGAAAGTGTTTCATAATCAATGCTTTAAGCATGATTGATCTTTCTTGTTTATGTTGCTCTAGTTTTCATTATCCTTACACAAAATGTATTTTACTTATTTATATACCTTGTTTCAATTATGTATATAATGATTTTTGTATCCGTCATTTCATTTTAGATATTTCGTCCTCAAACTTATAAAGAGACATAATTCAGAAAATTAATAACCCGTGTTATAGGATACCATCCAATAAATCCACCAAATTTTGAGCGTCATATTGTTTATCCCATTACAATACTTTTCCTATTATACATACTCTGTATTACACTAAAGGGTGAAACAGATCCCAGAAGCAACCAAAAATGCAACAATTTATCTCTCTTTTACTCCAAAAATTGAGCCATTTTGCTTTTATTCTATAAGCGACGAGAATAAATGAAAATTCCGTATTAAAACGAAACATCTTTGGAAAGGTCAAATTATAAAGGAAATTTTTGAGCAGACTTGAAATAATGCATCTTCACTTTTTATTATCCACGTGCTCATTTAAAGTATTGACTGTCATTAATTTAGATGCAGACGTAAGACGCCATTATTCTTGATATAAATAATACGATAATGATGTGTCTTTTCTTGACGTTATTAAGGAAAATGCAAACGCTTAAAATTCTTAAGAAAAGTTTCTTCGCGAGACATTGGATCAATATGTGTTAAGGTGGAGATTTAAATCATCTATTGTATCAAAAACTATTGTTTTAAGTAGAACGAGGTAAACTCGCTTCTAACTAGTTGTATGCCCGTTTTTTAAGGATTGTATAATATAAAGACATTTTATTCAAATGTTAATTCTGAAATTCTTATGAAACAAAATAGACATCGGTGCTAAAAATATTGCATCATGTAATGGCATCTTTTAATTGCATCGACTTTAATAGAGAAAAAGGGCAGAGTGAGATATATAACATTTTTATTGAAGAAAACCACGTGGCTTCTTACCTGAAAAAAATAAACTAAACCATACTATTTATATATACTGTCCTACCGCCACGAGAAAGTCTCTGAACAGGGTTGCCGCAAGTAGACGAGTCGAAGAAAGGAGGGAGAAAGGTTTAAAATTGACTGCAACATTTGGCAAATCAAGCGCACTTCGTTAAGCGAAGAATCCGTTTCGGTTATCATGATGTACTAAAAGTAGATGTTTTTTATCCGATAGTTCAACAAAATTTTCGTATTAAATGACATTAAATTATAAATTAACTTAAAAATTTCTCATTTAAACTCAGAAAATAATTTGTTATTATAGGCGACAGCGGCTACTGGAAGCGGTTAATCTATTAGAACAAAGTAATTTTAGATATTTTCTTTTAGGTTCGGGCGATTTTGGGAGAGAAAAGCTTACAATTTAAAACTAGAATTTATATCATTTTGTTTAAAACTAAATTTCGAATTAAATGAAAATTATTACAGTTTTCAATCAGCAAGTTACACAATTATTAGCCAGCAAAAAGGAAAAAATAAATGATAAATAAGCAAAATTATGACTTTAAAATATTCATTTTCATATTTTTCAATCAATTATAAAATATTCATTCACATTCATTGGAATAACTATTATCTGCTATGTCCGAATCACTTGAAATGTTTTTACTTGAAGAAGAGTCTGAAAATCGCTATCCGACAGATTTATCACTAATTTCTTCACAATATCTTCTATCAGTCCATCTTTCTTCCAATAAATATTCTCTATTTTTTCAATGTGTTGTTCACAGTGTTTTTTCCATTCATTTTGTGTTACTTTTAAAATAGCTTCTTTAAGCAATAATTGTAAATTGTTCAAATAGATAAAATACTTATCTCAGTGCCATTAAGCGATTTCCCCCCACGTTTTATCTTTTTAACTGATGACGCTGAAACCTCTGTCGCTTTCGCAGTTCTCTTCATTGCATTTGAAATTGGCATTTTTAGAGAATTTGCGGTTTTTCCTCTTCAAAAAATGCCGTAACATTGTGGACTATTGCACGTGCTTGCGAATGCAAAGTCTTTTCACTTTTAAATGTAGTCATTTTTCAACTAGACAAAATCCACGAAGTGTGCAACACAGTACAAGTTACTTCACAGCTTTAAAAATCACAGAATGCGATCGTCTAGCATTGACCCCAGTACAAAGCGAAATGCGACTTTCGTCGGTTCTATCTGCGCCAAATCGAAAAAAGCGCTTTCCGTCACACCTAAAATGCAGTGGAATAACCTGTTTCCATAGCGACCGCCACCAAAACGTCTGCTGTCTGGAGACTTTCTCGTGGCGGTAGGCAATAGGCCAATTTATGGGAAATTTACAAAAAAATACATTCACCTACCAGTGGTCATAGTACTCGCAAACTTTCGTATTCAATCAAACAAAACAAAATCTACTATAAAAACAATATATTACCTCATGGCATCAAATGCCCATGACGTACACAAACCGTGTATCATTTGTTGTCTAGCCGAACAACCATCTATGACCGTAGCACCTGGGATCTCTTCAAGAGCGTTCTGCTAAAATCGTCTGACACACAAACATACCTTTAGGGCTAACTTCCAAAACGCCATCTACCAAAAATTTAATTCCATGGATGAAACTTTGAGTAGGTGTTCCAGTTTTCTATCTGCGCTATAGAAATATATCTAATACTATCAAATAAGTAGAAACTATGTTAGCATAAAATATTTCCTGGGGGGGGGGGGCGAATATTCGTTTCCGGGGACTTCAGCCCCCGAATATATGCCCGAAGGAAACAATGAATTGTAATAGCAACCTCATAAAATACACGACTAAATATACATAAAAAGACCATTAAAACTATCTAATTCAAAATATATTTAATAGAAAGATAACAAAAATGTCATTTTCATTTTGGTTCCTATTTATAATAACAGATAGAGTAGGAATTGGGGATAAGTAGAAAGGTCAAATGTATCCATGTCCTTAAATATGTTTGTATTTTTTAAGCATCTGTTTCTACAAAAAAACTTCACAAGAAGTATCTTTTTCAAAAGAAAAGAGGAAAAACGGTGTGTAAAAGGAACAATGAGGAGGAAGAGTCCCCTCAGTAACTCCTGCAACTTTCTCATTTAAAATAAAGCGAGCATCGTTAAAGTGAAAGCGACCTCTTATAGCTCCTGATATTAGATTTAAACTGGATGCTGACAATGTCTTCAGTGAAGAAGAGATAAATAGTATAAATAAAATGTGAAAGTGTGTTTACAATGGTAAAGAAACTGTTAAGATACTTGAAAACTTTCAGAATAAAATTGAACTATTACAACGATTTATATATAAATTGACTTACTTGAAGTATGGCCATGGTTAGTAGAACATACTGCAAGTATTCAATATAATAACTGTCTAACGTCAATTTTTTATCAACCCACTGGGGCGGAGAGAATGAAATGTTTTGAAAATTAATTTTACACCCACCAGAAGTTCCCAAAGTGACAGAGATGGCTGAAATTTTTCACATTTGTAGTATAAATTATTGGGTAGAATATAATGTAGATTCGAAAATGCTATCCAGACGATCAAGCACCCTATTCCCAGTAGCTTAGAAGGATGCATTGGTGTACACTTATAGTATAAGCAACTGGACCAAATCTAACAAAGTCGAACTGCCGACTTCTCTTCCAGGGTAAATAAAATGGGGGGGGGGGGGGGGGCGGTAGAAAGTGTCACAGAATACTACCGAAACCCGTCCCTGTGACCAAGAAGAATGAGACTCCACCATATAGTAGATTTTCACAGATCCAATTCACGACTGATGCAATTATTAACATTAGGCACCATACATTGTTAAACAAAAGAAAATTTGGTATAAAAAGTTCTAACATAATTTTTTAAGAGTGTTAGTCCCCTGTATTTAACTGACTTAACTAGTTCAATTGACTGCCTTGATTAGTTCAATTTATAAAAAGTAATTGATTGTTTGTTTCAAAATCCTAAGTCGAAATGGATTTGCTCTTGAACACATACCACAAAATGACAGTACAGCAATAAATACAACCAAATCAAGCCAATTTAATTTTATCACGTTACAGTATAAAGCACTGTATCCAAAATTAAAAAACGAAACAAGCACAAATGAAAAACATAGAGGATTCAGAGAGCATACCCAAGTCCTAAATTAATAATTCACCTGAGCAGGCCAATCAGAAAGCGGAATGGAAAACAGTCGATCAAATCCGAATCGAAATGTAACACATAAGATTGGCGTGCTTCAAAACACAACTAAGATATCCCAGCAAGAACAGTTAAGTCTAAATAAGAATGAACAAAACCCAACAAGACGAGAAATATCAACATGACCCATAAGGTTCCCAAAATGCTAAGAGAAGAACAAATAAATTGGACATATTTACAAAGCACTCCGCAATATCGAGGACAAAAATGGAGTACTGGACAATTCATTAACTAAATCACTAGAATTTTTCTGGATATGAAAGGCTTTAAAAAAGTCAACATCATAGATCAACGTGCATTTTTTGTAGGATTGGCGCTGAAGACATTAATAAAATTTATATCAATGTTGAGTTATATCAATGTTGCAAAATTTATTAAATTATTGTTTTAACATAATTTCCATGTCCCTCAATACGAAATTTTAAATCACGTTTTGTTTGACAATTATAGAGAGAAAACATTATTAAGCTTAGTAAGACCACACTAGTAAGAAATAATATTAAACGCTTCAACTATTAGAAAGTTCTATAGGATCCTTAAAATTAGAAAATATAAATTTCTTACTTTCCTTATATACAATAATGTATAAGGAAAGGATTGTGACGGGGTCGAAAATTCGAGTTTCAGACGGGAGAGCACTTTTCAAGCATCCCTGATCACGAATCGAACATTTTTGAAGGGATGTTTGTGTGTGTGCGTGTGTGTTTGAAAGTGTGTGTGTGTGAAAGTATGTGTGTGTGTGTGTGCATGTGTATGTGTCAGTGAGACTGTGGAGACGATAACTGACGAATAAATGGACCGATTCGAACGAAATTTGGTACACAAATTACAATCTATAAACACTGGAAGTCTATTGTTCTCCTACGCAATCGAATGTTCAAAACCCCTCTAAATTTTCGAGTGAAATTTTGAAAAAATCGTCAAAAAATCAAAACCTCTAATAAAGTTACACAAATAGATATTTCTTATGTAATTTTTCATTAGAAAACGATTGACATAAATTTTAGAACGCTAACATGAACCGTTCTCGAGATATTGAACATTTTTAAAAAAAATAATTAAAAAATCAAATAAACTAAAAAAAATATTTCCTATTGAGAAACATGATAACTTTTCATATGTAATACCATGCAATAAATTTGGTGACATCATTCTCGTGGATCTAGCTCGTTTCATTCATGAAAAAAGATATTTTGAGTAATACTTTTGTATTTGAACGCCAATAGTTGTTTATCTGCTGTAAGAATAACTTATTCCTCCGTTTATAACGCTTGGCGAGATTTTGCCGACGAATTTGGTGGAATGTCGCCAACTTGGCGACTTTTTTAAAATGTTGCTAAAGTAACGAAAAACTCGCCATATGGATAATAATGACGCTAAATCAATGAATATGACGACTCATTGACGAAAATTCAATATCTTGGAAATAGTATAAATATCTACTATAAAAATAATCTATTTTTTTTTCTGTAAAAGTAGTAAATTCATTGCATTATATAGGAAAAGTCATGTTCTGCCCACATCAGATTTTTAAAAGATGTAAGCACAATATTAAACTCGAATTTTTTAAGGATTTTAGCAATCTGCTGACTAATTTTTACTAAAAAGTGGTAAAAATATATATTTGTTTAATTCCTTTTCAGAAAGCAGTTTAGAGGAAGTTTTAGAAAGATTTTTAATAGCACGATCAACGATGCTAGGAGAGAAACCATTCGACATCAACAACATTTAAATAACTGATATCACATTGGAGCAAGTCCATAGTAGAACAAATCTTCAAAGAATGATGGACAAACTCATTGAAAGCAGAAATTTTCTAATTAGGTGGATGGCAATAATTTTTCGTGGATCTACAGTGATTGTAAAAAGCTTACAAAAGATCGCAGTGAGAAATTCATCGTCGTTGCGGATGACAAAGTCATTAAAAAATTCAAGTCGAATATTGATTTCAATTTCTTAGGTAAATTAAATACAAGGAACAGTGAAGTTCAAAGTATCCAAAATACCATCAACATCATTAAGAGAGTGAACCAGAAAATCAAAACGGCCATTAACATAACGAATATAAAAAAAAATGGATAATTTCAAAAAGCATAACTTCGAAAAAATGCATATTTGATAGCACTGAGACTGCAATTATTTACTTATTGATTTACTTATTTGGAAATATGTTAATCTGTGCATATATCCATGAGTGTGTATGTATATGAGGTGAGTACACAATACATCACGTAAAAATACTGGAATTGCTTTTACATTTTATATGTAGGTGAATACTATTGTTGTGGCGTGTACTATTCTCTATAGATATGATTTTAGTAGTAGAATAAGGAATATTTTTACTTTAACCGATGCAATCTAAACAATATTTGGTGATCATAATTTAATAGCATTTTTAAAACTCTGGTAACCAGAAATTACTTTTGGAGATCTGTGGGTGGGCATCAAAGCGTTTACCCTCCGTAATCTCAAAAACCTCTGAATCGATTTTAAACCAGTTTGAGTTGTTGTTGTGACTTATCCCCCGTGGTGAGGAGCGCCTAACACCACGTCCCTAGACCCCTGGTCCCAAGGCGAAGGAGAGAATATGCAGCTTCACTTTTATTGGGGCTCCCAAAGGGCAGAAGTCTGACTTTGCCTCGACTACACAACATCCATGCCCGCCCGGCCATCCAAACAGCTACTCTAAGTCCACGGACGAGTCGGATGGTCTGGGCTTTCGACATCCATGCCCGCTGAAGGGATTCGAACCCACAACCCGGCAATCCAGCGATCAGACGGAAACGCATGCCCCTGACCACTCGATCACCGGATCGGCACCAATTTGAGTGGCAAGTTAGATTATTATGCAGATGTGAAATCAGAAAAAGAAACTCGAATGGCTAAACCGGAAATACCATCGCAACATAGAAATAGAATAAGTTTTGTCACATAGGTGACTGTAAATGAGACAATGATATACATAAAATTAATTAAAAATTATAAAATCTTAGCAATTTTATTATTGCTCGAAGCTATTTTATTATTGCTTATTATTACTTTTATTATTGCTTGATAACGTGAAGAAACTTAAAATCGAGTGTGCCACCACGATGATTTGCCTCTCATAAAAAGCTCATTCAAATTCATATGACCTATCGTTCTCCAACTTTAGAAACAATTTATAAAAATTAGAAACATATGTTAAATTAAGATCTTACACAATTCTCTTGTTCAAAAGCAATCTCATATCTGTAAGATGACAACAATTGTCTCAAGGGTGTTATAATCCTCCTTCTTCAAGCCAAAACAGGAGGGTTCGAAGAGTATGCATCCTTAACAAAAGCTGAGAGTTAATTGAGCAGTTCACTCTCAGCGTTTGTTAAGGATATATACTGTTCCAAACAGTTAACTCTCAGCGTTTGTTAAGGACATATAATGTTCCAAACAGTTCACTCTCAGCGTTTGTTAAAGACGCATTCTGTTCTAACTCTTCTGTTTTGGCCTGAACAAGGGGTCTTATAACGCTCTCGAAACAAATTCAGTCAATTAATTGACAAATGTTTGATTTTGAACATGGAAGTTGTGTAAGACCTTGTCTTACAACTAACAGTTTGTTGTAAAATTAAGTTGGGAATTCAAGCTCAAAAATTACTTCTTTTCATTCTGATTTTGATAATGCTTCATGAAAGCCTACAATATGGAATATACATGTATACATAGGCGCCATTTAGGGTGAATTATGATCGTATGTTACCCTCCGAAAAATTTACAAGTTAATAAGTTCCTTATAAAATTTTCTTGTAGAATCATATTTTCATCATTAGAACAATAGTTCAACTTTTGCCCTCACTTGAAATGTAGTTGCCCCCAAACCCCGCCAAGAAATTATTTAAATGATGCCATGAGATGTTTGAAAAGTTTGACTGGAGCGTCACACTTCAAATATTCTGTTATTTTAAACACGTATAGGGTGAAGAATTCTCAACAGTTGGCTTTAAACTTCTTTATAGATTTCAATTGTTCAATTTGGTAAATTCATTATTATCTAGTAATATTGTCTTTTATTTGTTAAGCATCCGTTTTATTGAGAATAAAATACATAAACTTTTTTAAAAAGCTAGTCTTAGCAAGGCAATACTACGTCATTAAGTCTTCACATCCTCCCATGTAGATAAATCGAGTGCAGTTAGGCCGAACACAAACTCATTGTTGTTGGAAGAAAACTGTATTTTAACACAATGCTATCTTCAATGAAAAATAGTAAAACTGCACTCGCATTTCCAATGTGACAATAATGTATCCTACACTACATGATACAGTTTTCTTCACAGTCTTCATTTTATCCTAATAATATTCTGAAAGTGGTAGATCTACATAGAATGTTCCCCCACCGCTGCAAATCGCCATTCCTCAAGTGTGAGATATTTTAAAGTCTTTACATATTCTTTAATACTGGACCAGCAAATTAGTGGAATTTACTGGCATATTTGAGAATAAAGTATCAAGTTTGTCTTCCTAGAACAAGTAAATCATAATTTCCTTCTAAATTGACGAGACATGCTTTTTATAGTAGAAATATATTCCAAATATCGAAAAATTAAAGAAACTGAAAATGCGCAAAAACAATGTAAGATGTTCAACCATGGATACCATTTTCAATTAAACGAATGTTGTAGATGTCTACTTTTACATTTTGGCAAGATGGCCTAAATTCAAATATCTTTAACTTCAAATTTAAAAAATGAATTTATATTTAAACTGAAAATATTTTAAATAAACATCCATTACATATACTTAGCGACTTTCGTATATCTATGATATTTCTCTGTCTCTAAATAACGACTTCACGAAAAAGTTTATCCAGTTAGAATCATATGTTATCCATATCAGATATTTTTCTTTCGCAACTATTGTTTTCCATGCATTTCAATGCGTACATGTGATTGATGAGTTTTAAACAAGCAGTAAAAATAATTAAATCACTCTGATAAAACTTTTTATTTACAGAAATACTTCATTAAACAAACACAAAAAACCACTTTCAAATCTACTCCATGCTAAATTCATTTCTGATCACCAAATTGCAGATCTTCAAATGGTCAGCTTTACACCAGCTAAGAAACAATCAATTTCTATTCGCATTCATATGTAAAGCCTAATGGGCATTGAATATTTAACTATAACATATTACTAATAATAAGCAGCTTATATACTGAATATATTTGTTTTGTTTTTTGGTACTGATTTTTTCACAACTTGAGCGTGTTATTGTTGATGTCAAATAGCAATTACCATTAAAATTCAATTACTTCTGTATTTTCTTGACTGGCATCATACAATCACCACATGTTTTTTTCTTTATACACACTCAATTAAGCGGCAGCTGTGCGAGAACACCTATTTTATCTTATCAATACCACAGTGACCTCACCAGCAATCAGTGTTGCCTTACTTCAAATCACCATCATCATAACTACAGAAAATAATTAATCAAACATTGGGCGATGTCATTTACCCGTATTCAAATGTCTTTCTGATTTACTGACGGCATCCTACAGATTTTCTAGCGACATATGTGTGCTTGAAATTCCAAAGGAATTCCGGAACAAAAAAAACAAGAACAAAAATGGCTAAAAAATGGCTCTTCGATTGCTGCTTCTCTTTTTTCTACATCCCTAAAACACGACGCGTGCTGGATGCTGCACAAAGACACGTGCAGCTCCTGAACTGGGAGGGTCAATAATTAAGATGGGATTATGTCGAAGGTCAGTAGCCAGGTTACTTGTTTCAGACGGCCATTAGCTGACCCTTAAGGGGATATTTCTTCGAGACAAATGTGATAATTCAAGGTCGGGTTTTGTTGGAGGGCAGTTATGTTCTGTTGCAGTTATGCTTCTGGTCCGAGAAATTGCTTGGAATACGAATCACTTCATTTGTCTTCGAAAAGGAATGCAAATTAAAGTAAAAATATTGCGTTACACAATTAAATAATTAAGGTGAAATTGCTTTAGGTATGCATATATTACGGTTGTTCTTGAGTATGACAAGATATTAAAAAACAATCTTAATTATGCTGTCAGATGAGAATTCATTAAATATGAATTATTTTTTGATGTTACAGCAATTTTACATTGTGTAATTAGCTTGGTTTCAGGAGTTATCTTCAATATACTGTAAAAAGAGTTGAAATTTCACGTATCATAATTCTACAGTTGGCGAGAGAAGGCACATAAATCAAAAATTGCATATTATTTTATTTATTTTTGAAATATGTAATAATAAGAATTATGTAAAAAAAAAGAAGAAAAAAATACAATTCAAGTAATATTAACATCACCATAGAAGCAAATTCACGGCCATAATGCCGATAAGAGTAAAGAACAGAACCGTTTCAAATTCGATGATTAATCAGAATTAAATTCATCTTCAGGTCTGAGTATTTAATTCTAATTAACCCAAACAAATGCCTGTTTCAGATTAAGCAATAGTACATTACTATAAATGCTTAAACTCAGACTACAGGTAACAAAAATGAAAAAATGAAAATAGGATACATTAAGAAAATTTGTATTACCATGCGGCATGAACCCTTCTTCTTCCACCACGTGTATACACGATCAACTTCAACAGCTTAATCTAGAAGCACCGGAATGAACAAGTCGAAATTCTACCAGGGAGACAGTACGAACGGTAACGGTAATACTTCCAGACCCGTCCAGTGAGTCTAAGCTGGAGACTGGACAAGCAATATATATATATATATATATATATATATATATATATATATAGGTGGTAAGGGAAGGAGAGTACGGATTAACCCAAACAAGTGCCTGTTTCAGACGTCGCAGAAAAAAACAAATCACACGACCGGAAAGAGCAGACAATTGCGAGTAAAAATATATCAATTTCAAATCTCGGGAAAATTCTAATACTTTTTAAAGATTTAAAGCAAAAGTATCTTTCAGCTAAGAAGAACGAACTTTCATTTTTAAATCCTCGCATCGGGAAAAGTACCGAAAATTTCGACTAATAATTTACATTTTTAGAAAGCTCAAATATCAGGCCGTGTTCAAACCCGGGTTCGATTCCCGTCACTGCCAAAACTGCTGCCGTGTTCACGCGGAGTGCGATCACGTCAAATATGTGGATCCGTAAGTCCTTTCGAAAGGTTGGTGGTAAGGGAAGGAGAGTACGGATCCTGTTTATGGGTGGCACTCCCTGGCCGTCAAATTGTTACCTTACACCTTTCTGGTAGGTCGGATGGTCTCGGTCTCAACAACAACTCCACGGGGTTATGGCGCCAACGAGTTTGCTACGGTCAGAATTTTCAAGGGTAGCTAACAGACTGGTCGCCGAAGGAGGCTAGTTTAGAATATGAACAACCCGTATAAGCAATATGAACATGAAGCAAAATATGAACATGAATATGAAGCATGAACAAAATATAAAGCATGGATATGAACATGAAACAAAGATGAAAATTCTTACTAAACAAGTAATTCATAGAAAAACTGAATAAACTAGAATGCCATAATTAATAAATAATTATATATATATATATATATATATATATATATTATGTCAGCCACTGTAATTGGGAAAGTTTTCTCGGATGTTATCGAGTGGAAGCTGATATACTGAGTTGATAATTTTAATAACGAACTTGGGAGGATATGCATTATTAGTCGCTATACTCATTAATTCCATAAAAAGTGAAAATTTATAATTTCCATCAAAAATTTTATTGATTCTAAGAGCCTGGTTTATTATAATATTTATAAAAACAGATATATGCAAACAAGAGTCAAATGTTGAATTTTTGATGTATTAAATTTGAAATCCTGTCTTTTATCATACAAGTTTATAACCATATTACAATTTTGTAAATTTAAATTTAAATCTAAAAATTTCCAACATTACAGACATTATTACTTGCATTTACTTGTAAATTATTAGGATAAAAGTTAAATACTATAGGGATATTATTATTAGGGGATACACATAATATGTCATCTAAATATCTAAACATATGCATATTATGCAAGCTTGGATTAATGTTCTTTTCATAGAAGAATAAATGCAGATTAGCTAACAATGATGAGGCACACACCTCTTCTGGGATACTAACCTGTTGTTTAAATAAAGTACCCCACCATGTTGAATACAATTCTCATAAAGGGTAAGTAAATTTTTTTAAAAGAAAATGTGAGTATTTTAGGTTGATATTATATTTTCAAAAATTCCCAAAATAATTTTATACAGATCATCTATATCAATATTATTAAACAAATCTTTGAAAGCATAAGTATAAATACTATGAATATTAGTAAGAGCTTTTAATTTCTTAACTAATTAAAAACTGATTTTCTCAATATGACAATTAGAGATTTCATCTGACAAGGATACTTCGTGTAATATTTTTAATAATAATTTTCCAGCATTAGTAATATAAGAATTATGCCCACTAGTAATAGTTCGAAAAGCAACAGGGGATTTATGAAACTTGGGTACTAAAACAATATATGGAATGCTATTACATCTATTGTTTAGATGGTTTTACTTATATTTGGCTGATATTCTATTGCATAAGATTTTAAGGTTAGTATTACGTAAATTACATTTTTAATTGCATTTGCAAGCTTCAATGTTATGTACGCCAGATGGCGTATATGGGATAGACAAGTATTTCATTTCATCTTAGATTAAATGTACATAGCAATCAAATGAAGCATTTTGATAATCAAAGCAATTCAGAAAATCAATTTGAATATGAACATTTTTACAAACATGGTTTTCATTCAGTTATTATTTTTATTTTGGATATAATTCCCTATTCTTCTGAAAGAATTTACTATGAAAACACACATTTTAAAACAAATTTTAAAGCAAAATACTGCATTTCCTTTTGGACTAAATCAAATTATTAATAGTCACAATATAGTTAAAAATGATTTATTTAATACTTCATTTAAACATCAAACAGTATATACATTGTTGCAGACTCATTCTCTCAAAACCACACGCACTCAGAAGGAAATACACAGAAACAAACACTTTATTAACTTAAACTTTAAGTCTCAACTAAATAATCTCAATTCACTATTTCAATCTAACTATGATTGGAAACAAATCAGAAAAGGGTATTTTCCATCAAAAAGCAACATTTAAATAAACTTTATATATATCACTCATGGATCTTCATAACAAAAAACATTTCGGATGCCTAGTTGTTGACCTATTATTAACAAGAACAAGACAGCTAGGTGCTAAACTCACTCTATGACACTCTAAAGATAAAACCAACCTATCTTATTGTGTTATTGATTACACAAATCCTATTTTAAATTATTTCATCTTTACACAAATTTTTGATATATTCAAATCATCCTTACCAATTAAAAATGTTAATATAATAAAAGCATATAAATATCCTGTACCATTAGGACGCAAAATATACAACTACAGTATTTTACCAAAACAGTTGAACAATTCCGTATCTTGTTCGTGCTCTAAATCATGCTATTAACACTTTATCGACCAACATCATGGACATGTAATCACAGGAAATCTCAATTTAATTAAGGAACCTAAACTCAACAGTTGTTAAGCTATGGATTCAAGTACAGACTTACACTACTATATAATAAAAAGAAAATAATGCAAGCTTTTAGCATTGATCTAGATAAATATATGTATAAACTATTGGGTAAATACAACTGCCCTTTAGAAGCCTTTAAGAGCTGGCAAGTACAAGTTACTTGGCATGTGAAACAATTGCTTCAAGAAATTCTTATAAAAAATATACGCATAATTGCCAAAACATCCTAAAAAAGATCAAGTTACTACAAGGCAAATTTGTAATCACTTATGTTGATAAGGCATCGAGTAATTATAAGTTTATTCTAAAAAAAAATTATTTGGAAGAACTGAAATTACAACTCAATTCTTCAATATCATTAACTCCTATACACGCTAATATTTCTATTATCAGTAAATAAATTATTGCGGTTTATCCCCTTTGGCCGAAGTGCAATCCTGCTCATTCCTTGACATGTATTGGATACCAGAGGAGTCAGCTGTACTCCAGTCTAGAAGTAGTCTTTTGAAAACTCACGGGTTCATGGACTTGATCTGATGTTGCTGTCGGTCAAGTGGGAAAAGAAACAACAACAACAAATTATTGCTTACCACGAACAAACTACTTAAACAAAAATATAATCTTAATTTTCCTTACGTGATACTTATACTTAAATTCCATAAATCACCAATTACTGTTAGAACTGTTACTAGAGGATTTAATTCATATACCAATGCTGCGGACAAACAACTACTATTTCTACTAAATCAGATTTATGATCATTTTACAACAAACGAACACATATAGTCAAAAATAGTTTAGAACTGATTAATAACTTAAAGCAACAACCTTACATACGTGATATTAAGACTTTTGATTTCAAAGACATCTTTAATAATATTGATATTAATGATTTATTTAAAGTCCTACTAAATTTATATGATCAATTTACTCAATCAAAAAACATCTCTATTTCATAATTCAAAACATTGCTAAAATTCATTCAGCTCAACCAGTATCTCTCTCAGCTAGGGTAATTGCATACACAAATTAAAAAAGGGAATTGCACAGGGAGAAATTTCATCCACAATACTGACCAAACTTTATCTACATTATTACAAAATTCACTATCCTTTCAACAACCATATCATGCACAGATTCATCCATATCAACCATATCATGCACAGATGATCTAAATATTATTGAAATTACTAATGATGCCACAATGTTGTTTTGTCCTACTAATCTATAATTAATTGAAAATGTATAAACGTCACACTGGATCAATTACCTAGACGTTAGCTTAAAAATTCAAAATGAAGAAACATTAAAAATTAAGATATACGACACAACTGAATCATATAGCTTCAAAGTATATAAACTTCAACATTATCCATCCAATTTATCAAAATCAGTATATAAAAATATTATTAATAATCAGTTATATAGAATAAAAAAATTAAGTACACCATATTACTACAAAGAGCATCTTATTAAATTCATAAGCACCACTATATAAAATGCATACCCGCCAAACCTTATTTTTTTTCATTTATTAAAACACAATTTAATTTTAAATTTAAAATCTTGCTTCAATTACAGTAACATATTGACAGGTTGACTCATAGTACATCAACTTAACGGTAACCTGTTTTTAAGTTGGAAAAAGCTTAGTCAGTATCAATTAATCTCCAATGTAAGCAGCACAAGGGGTAACTCAATTTATGTTATTTTATTATTATTATTATTATTATTCTTTTTCATCGTATACATTACAATGTACTCTCATCTAAATACACAGCCATATGCTGGTATATTTGATTATTTTATTAGATTAATATTTTCCTTATTTACATATATTTTTTTTTCCAAATGGCCAGGCACTTTGACCTTCGTCATTCGCCTTTATTACAGCGGCCAGAGTGTGAACCATTTAGCCGTCCATTGACGTTGCCCCAGGCGCACCAGAGGGGGGCGGATCACATTGCGCCCACAACACAAACATCCATGCCGTACGTGGGGCTCGAACCCACAACGTGGAGGTCGACCGATTGCTACGGAAACGCTTGCCTTGACCACTCGACAAGCACGTCGGCTTTACATATAATGTATAAGGAAAGTACTGTGACGGGGACGAAAATTCGAATTCGAATTTTCGATGGGAGAGCACAATTCAAGGATCCCTGAATACGAAATAGACGTTTTTGAGATGATGTCTGTGTGTGTGTGTGTGTGTATGTGTAGAAAGCCCAGACCACACGACCAACCCGAAGGCTAATGATGTGTGTATGTGTGAGTCTATAGAGACGATAGCTGACGAACAGATGGTCCGATTCGAACAAAATTTGGTACAAAAGTTACAATCCATGAATACTGAAGCCTATTGTTTTTATAGGCAATCGCATGTTCAGAACCCCCCTAATTTTTTGAGTGAAATTTTTAAAAAGATCCTCCAAGAATCAAAACTTTTAATAAAGTTACAAAAATAGTCATTTATTATGTAACTTCTTATTAGAAAACCATTAAAATAAATTTTAGAACGCTAGTATGAACCGTTCTCAAGATATTGTACATTTTATCAAAAAAACATATAAAATTAAAAAAGAATATTAACAATTGTTGAAATATGTTCACTTTTCATAAGTAATATGCGATAAATTGTGTGATATCATTCTCGTGGATCTAGGTAGTTCCATCCATGGAAAAATATATTCTAGGTAATACTTTTGTATTTGGACGCCAAAAGTCAGTTATCTGCTACAAGAATAACTTATTTCTCTAACCATAACTAGGCGAACTTTTGGCGAAATGTCGCCAACTTGGCGACTTTTTGAAAGTTACCAAATTGACGAAAATGTCGCCAAATTGATAAAAATGACGCTCAATCAATGAAAATAACGACTAGATGATGAAGTAATTATTAATGTATTTTAATATATGGACTATATCGCCTATTGAGGATGCTATCAATATTGATGATTGTTTAGAGTTGCGCGAAATATAAGGTAATTGAGTATTTTGAAATAGTTTTACATGTTGTCATTCTGATACGCGCCCAATGTATAATTCAACGATAAAAACACAGCGCCGTGGATATTATACATTATTTTTTATTGTAAAACTAGTAAATCCATTTCATTATATAAGGAAAGTCATATGCTCCCCACATCATATCTTTTTATATTTATATCTGATCCAATCTCTACTTTCTTTTACGTCGGGCCATGTGCATTATTTCTGTAATACAATTTACAGTAATGCGCACAGAGACGTAGAATCAGCATTGACGAACTAGGCATGACCCTTGATAACGTACATGATTTCGGAAATGCTTTTCACTTTTTTTCAATTCATTCATTAAAAAAAAAAATTGGGAGCAAAAAGGGTCTAGTTCCCCGTGAAATTTTTTTTTCTGTTTTGCTACTTTTCATCTTAACCATTATTCATGTTTTTACACCATGTATGCTTATGCAGGGAGCAAGGAGATTAGTACCTTAGGTACCTGTATTACATATATGATTTATAACAAAAATGCCATCGCCTATAAAACCATCGCCTGTAAATGTAGTCACAAGGCCTTTTATCACAAATCCACGACTGGCAAAGAGTCATGAAGCTCACCTTACCGAATCGTGCTTTACTTGTTAAAATATTCTATCATGGAAACAGCAATGCTTTTCATTCTTCAAGGCATTTCAAGGGTTACGTATACTCACGGTTTACAATTTCGTAATTTTCGAAACCCTTTCTGGTCGATATTTGTTAGATAAATTAGGCAATATACGACTTGTAGGGGACACCAGCGCCAGATTTCAGTCCTGGCGGCCGATATTTGAACTATTTCTTTCTTCAGAAATCAAATCCGTATATTTAGCATACTCACCAAAGTATGTGTACGAAATTTGGTTGCGATTCGCCCACTAGTTTTTCCAACAGAGAGGTCTAAACACCTGATCTTTGATTTGAATTACCCTCCCTCTACATGTACTAATAGCGTCGACATTGATTTGAAGCGTCATAATGTCGAGGGGGATGGAATCATGTCTGTATATGAATATACTGTCTAGCATATATAATGGCATAATGTCTAGTATGATGTCTGTATAAAAGCAGCACCGGAAAATAACTGGTTGTTTAAGAAGGTCACTCCCACGTAAGAGCAACTTTCTCGTAACTAGCCTCTGGCCTCTAACCATCGTAAGCACTCTTTATCGGTCTATTCCCAGTTGACATCAACTCCAGGAACCTTAAATACATTCATTAGTTTTGCAAACATCTGTTCTACAGACATTTTCGTTTCCTATAATTTTACTGTTCTTTAAGGAAGATATTAAGAAAGACTGTGCTATTTTTTTTACCAAAGAAACCACACTTATTCCCAGGGTTACTTATTACTGCCAGACAGTTGTGTGTTTATTTCTTCACGTTATTGAATGTAGAATGTTATTTACGTTCCGATTCTACAGTTCAGGCGAAACTGACAGTATAATGTAGAATTTACGGAGGATGGGGTATTTTATCAGTATTATTTATCAGTTTTATTTATCAATATGCACGTTATACATGAAATGGATATATGGTTATCGCAGGCTGTTTGGGCAGATACAAAATCATTGCATATAATGGATTTATTTTTTTAACGTTATATCTAGTCTTTCTAACATAACATTGCAAAGCAATAAATGTTACAAAATTTGCTGAGTCATCGTTTTTCACACTCTTTTACAGTCATTTCGTATTTCACATGTTTTCGCAGTCATTTCGTATTTCACATGTTTTGAAGGTCATTTCGTATTTCACATATTTTTACAGTCATTTCGTATTCCGCGTACTTTTACGGCCATTCTATGAGAATTTTATAAACATTTGTCTTTCGATAACTCATAAGAATTTTTTTTATCAAAATGACAAATATAATTAAAAATTAGAAATGTATTTCTATCAATGAAAACATTTTGAATGCAAAATAGCATAGTATTATTTTAGTTTTTGTTTATTAGAATTTACCCTTGTTCTATGGCAATTCATAAATAAGACAGCGTGGACTCGCATTTTTCTCTCTAACGCTATTGGAAAGTTAAACTGGTATAAAATATAGACAATTCCATTCAACATATTCAGAATAACTTTATCCACAACTACTTGTGACTCTATTTCGTGGGCTACATGGGCATTGCATAATATCAATTTAATTTTTCTAACATTATAGTTATATTTATATTGCAAAACCAAAAGTACTGCAGGATCTGTCGAAATATCGCAGTTTACATTCTATTATATGGTAATTGCAGAATCTTTTAATTGGCCAATATTAAATTTTAGCAGTATTAGAATTTATATTTTAGCAAGTTTAGAAAACAATTTTAAAGACAACCATTGATATTATGTGTAAGTAACGTGTATTCAAGTAACGGGTTACCTGAATTTGGCGATATTTTCGCGGCTTCGGTTCCTTCCAATTATTGCCAAATCAGCGACGTTTGGTGAGTTTCCGAATTTGGAAGAACTTTCTATATTTATCCATTTGGTTTCGAAAATAATCCATCTTTCTAGAAATTTCTATGGAGAACGAAGTCACCATGTAGTTGGACAGAGTTAACGTGATACGAGTCAAATCGAATTGTGAGATGCTGAACGCATTCTACTATTTTTTGGTTAAGTCGAGCATTTAATTGATATTTGATTCTACTAGCAAGTTGTTTTGTGATCTTGTAGAATAGCTATGGTATTATTAGCTGTATATGCTTCATGTTTTCACTTATTGCTATTTTTAAATAAAAGCGCTAGTTATTCAGAAATTCGGACACATTTTTGTATCCTGGGAGTTCACCCATGCTTTAAGAGGATACGCCGTAACAATATATTGTTATACGACACTAATAAAATACAATGTTACTAATTTATATTTGTCAAATACGGTTCTTTGTATATCACTGGTAATGCAAAAATATAAAATATTTTGCGCAAGTTCTTCTATTTTATTTTAGTTCTTTAAGCAAACAGTCTTTTTTCACTATTTTATCCATGACTGATAATTACTGTCGTGTGTATTTTCTTCAAACTAAGATACGATTTCTCTGAAAACACGCATTATAACCTATTGTTTGCATTTATATTCTAGGCATTTCCATATCTCTATTCTGGACATTTCCATATTCTAGACATTTTCATATCTCAATTCTGGGCATGAACTCCGGAGGCGATACGTCTGATCGAGTTAATTTTTTAAATTTTTAATTAGTTCTTTAGTTATTTTTTTCCAATGGCCAGGCACTGACTCATCTTCGCTTATACATCGGCCAGAACCGTGAACCTCTTAGCCGTCATATGACGTTGCCCCAGCGCACCAGTGGGGGTGGGAACATATTGTGCCCCACAGCACAAACATCCATGCCTGAAGTGGGACTCGAACCCACAACCCGGCGATCGAACGAGTATGAGGAAACACTTGCCTTTGACCGTTCGACCACCACGTCGGCGTTCTTTAGTTAATTTGAAGAGCACATTTGAGCGATTTTCATTCACACAAGTTCCTCATCGATCGACAATATTATCACAGAGATCCCATTTTGACGAAATCGGTGCGTTCTTTCCAACGAGCTTAAAACAGAATTCGAAGAATAATTTATTTTTATTTATTTATGTCTAATTACATAAACACATGCGTAATTCAGACTATTTCATTTTTATTTTGTCACATCGGAGCATGGGAGATTTGCATGATTATAACGTTTGGCATGAATATTTATTGATATTTTAGGAATCTAATAAAAAAAGTAATTTTTCAATTTCTCGATATTCCATGACGTTTTAAATGAGACAATACAACTTGACGTTCCCGATTTCAGCCAGGTGATATGACTTAATTCCCCAACAGCCGTTGCTACGGAAAGGATGATGTAAATAGTTGCTTACAAATTGCAATCTTAATGTGATTTCTCGATGTGAGGTGTTCTGAAAGCAACGCAATATTTTGATTTTTGAATCACCCCACCCATAATTTTAGGCAATTCAATAATTTGATCATAAATCAGCTACCACACACAGCTATCCACAATTTATATGAAGGAAAAAATATCATATCTATTAGCAACGTAATCGATTAGCAACGTAACAATGTGTTTATGCGGCAGACGATTTTTATTAAATCTTTTCCGATTTGAATAATGAAGATATGTATATAAGATAAATATCATTGCCATTGCATTTTTGACTGCATAATATCAATTACGGTCTTCAGGTTTAAACATTATTATCATTGACTCAGAGATTATCGATATTTTCATGTTATTATGCCGTTGTTTTATTGCGGCAAAAATTGCTGAAACTCATATCTTTTACTTTGAACGGGTAATCTTCTTCAAATGCGCGGGTATATCTTTTAAGCTACGAGAATATAAGTAGTGCAGGTATATTGGCATATATTTTGACATATATTGGCATATATTGGAATCAAGTACGGCTTTCGAGAATGAAGATTTCGGGATTATTGATATTTTCAATTTATTACGTCATCTGCTTTATTTTGGCAAATATTTTTGAGACTTCTATTGTAATACGGGTAATCTTCTACTAACACACGGACTAATCTACGACCTTATAAATAGTATGGGTATATAATCTTCCCATATAATTTTAGCACTTTCATTTTGGCATGTATTGGAATTAATTACTGCCTTCAGGTTTAAATATTACGGGTTTATCGATATTTTCAATTTATACGTGTAATCCACTAATACAGGTTATATATTCTAATATCAGTAGTACTAAATATAAGTAGTACGGGTCCTATATAATTTTAACGCTTTAATTTTGCATATATTGATTTAATTCTATTTTTTTTTTTTGTAAATTTGCTTACAAAGGGAGCCAGGATGTTTAATTATTCAGATCTGTACGTGAGGATAATTTTATATGGCGAGAAAAGAGGCTCTTAAACTTATTTTTAGGAGCATTAAATTAAATATTTTAGCAGCATATTTTAATTAAAAATGTCATTTAGTATACAGTAGGAATTTGCAAATGATTGTGAATTTTAAGTTTCTTTATATTATATACTCTGTGCGAAGAACGAGTATGCTGCTAGTTCAATACTATATCTTCTAATCTAGGAGAAAATACATAGTAAGGATATATCTTCCCATACAGTTTTAGCGCTTTCATTTTGGCATATATTGATTCAATTTCATATTTTCTCTAAATTTGTTTACAAATGGAACCAGCATATGTTTTCCTTCAGATCAGTCTGAGAAGATAATTTTACATAGCGATTCTCAAACACAGATTCTCAAACTTCCTTTTAGGAGTTTTAATTTAAGTATTATAGTACATAGTTTTGAATAATGACATTATTACTTTCCCTATATACATAATGTATAAGGAAAGTATTGTGACGCGGTCGAAAATTCGAATTCGAGTTTTCGACGGGAGAGGACGTTTCAAGCATCTCTGATCACGAATCAAACATTTTTGAAGTGATGTCTCTCTCTGTGTGTGTGTGTGTGTCAGTGAATCTGTGGAGACGGTAACTGACGAACGAATGGACGAAACGGACGTTCAAACGAAATTTGGTACAAAAATCGCAATCCGTAAACACTGGATGCCTATTGTTTTTAAACGTAATTGAATGTTCAGAACCCCCTAAATTTTCGAGTGAAATTTTGAAAAAAATCGTCAAAAAATCACTAATAAAGTTACGCAAAGAGACATGTCTTATGTAATTTTTTATTAGAAAACGATTAACATAAATTTTAGAACGCTAGCGTGAATCGTTCTCGAGATATTACACATTTTTCAAAAAAATTATCAAAAAGTCATATAATATAAAAAAAATAAATTTCCTATTGGGAAACATGTTCACTTTTCATGTGTAATATCATGCAATAAATTTGGTGATATCATTGTCGTGGATCTAGCTCGTTCCATTCATGAGAAAAGGTACTTCGAGTAATACTTTTGTATTTGAACGCCAATAGTCATTTATCTGCTATAAGAATAACTTATTTCTCCGTCAGTAAAGCTTGGCGAGATTTTGGCGACGAATTTGGCGGAATGTCGCCAACTTGGCGACTTTTGAAATGTTGTTAAATTCGCGAAAATCTCGCCAAATGGATTAAAATGACGCTAAATCAATAAAAATGACGACTAATTGTCGAAAATTCAATATCTTGGAAAGAATATAAGTATCTACTATTAGAAAAACCTATTTTTTTTTATTGTAAAAATAGTAAATTCATTGCATTATATAAGGAAAGTCATGTGTTTCCCACATCAGATTTTTTTTATTTATAATGGAAGTTTCTTTATACTGTATATTCCGAACGAAGAACGGGTATACTGCTAGTCTTTAATAAAGACCTTTTTCACCGCTTATCCTCAGGGCTGATAATCACTACTGGGCAGGTGTGTACTTATCTTCAAACGAAAACTCGGGTTCCTTGAAAGCACGTTTGAATTCAGCCTATTATTTGTATTCCGATTTTAGACATTTCCATTGTCCATAATTCAGATTAATTTCATCACAGGATCGATTAAGATGTGATTCCATTGCGATGATTGCATGGTCATTGCAAAACAGCATTTTAATTGGCCAACATTTATTTTGAAAATGTAACAGCTTCCCTTTGAGCAACCTATCATTAGAAACACGCGTTTCTTTTCAATAATCAGTCCAGATAGTTCTAAAGAGGATAAGAATTCAAGTGCCAAATTACAAAAAGATGTTCTTTTGTGATGTTTTCAGAACATTCTTCTTTTCAATTCGTAACAGAGGATTTGTATCATTCAGGGCCTTTTCTGTCAATAGGCATGTCTTTCTATCATTAATTACTGAAATGGAAAGTACTATTTTTTTATGGATTAAGGTGCTCCTGTCATAGGGAACTTGGAAAGAACAAAATTTTTATGCTATTAATGATCGATTGATTTTCATGTAGTTATTATATAAGTAACGCGGCTTTTTGTGTAACATTTTTAGTCAATCTTCGTGCATAAAGTTAATGTCAAGAAAGAAGGGGGAGAAATGCAGCATATTAAACACTAGGTTTCAGTTTTTTTTATATCTCCACAGCAGAAATATGTTGAAATCTAAAAAATTATATTTTCACATATAATTGCCATATTTAATGAAATGAGAAACTGAAGAAAGTTCCAACTTAATTATTTTAAATGAAGAACAATATACAATTTACAAAACTAAATAACAAATTATGCAAGAATTACTAAAAAGTGTTGCAGTTAACAAATATTTTATTAAGAATGTAGTAATGCTACATATAACTTAAATACTAGCAATAACATAATACTAGCAATACAACTTAAAGGATATATTTTAATACAGCTTAAATGATTTACTCGTATTTTAATACTAAATTTTAATAAAGCTCATCTCATGTCGATATTCCTCGTCATTTGACAAACTGAATTAACATTAAGTCGTATCTAGAAAATATAATATATTTGTTAAATATACTACGTTATTATAGTTTATCGTAGTGCCCTGATTAGACTTGCTAGTTCCTAGGCCTCATTGCAACACATTTTTGTATTCCATGTGTATGTTGTGTCTTTCTGTCTGTTGTTACGCTACCCTGCATTGTCTTGTTTGTTGTATTAATACATTTGAATTTGAAAATATAGAATACACATAATATACCAAATCAGTAATGTATCAATCATTTTAGGACACAGAAACTTCATCCTTACTACTTTCAACAGATATTCTACACTTCATCTATTTTTGCAGCAATTTGTATTGATTTTAAACTTGCATTTGCAGAGTGCAATTCGCCAACAAGAGCTTGCAATTACGCCTCAGTAGCTCAAATGTAAAACGTCGGCTGCGCAGTACGAAGATTCGTGATTTGATTCCATGGGGAGGCAAGGTCCTTTACAATAACCCCCTCATTTTTCTACATCTCATCTTTTTGTCCACCCCTGAATATCGAAAATTCGGCTCACATATGTTCTGTTACGGGATCGACACTATAATTGTGCATAGATTTGGGTCTTTAGATAGCTCTTAGGAGGTCTGTAAAATATTATCAAAACTCCACATTTTTCTCCGCCTCCGTGGGGAAGGTGTAATCGAAAATCCGTATCCTCAAAGGTCCTGTCCCATGGTCCAACTAGGACAGAACCTTTGAGGAGTTTCCAGTGAGCTGGGAGTCTTGAGGATCTGAAACTTCACATACCTATGTGAAGTCCTAAGGCTGAGACTTTACTTAGGTATGTAAAGTCCCAGCTTTTTACGTCACATGAATCTTCCTTCTGGGCGATAGAGAGTCTTCTAGAATATCTGTAAAGACACATATACATCAGACAATTATTATGTAGATAAGATCTTCCATTCGAAACCGAGTTTAATCTGGCCGTCCAGTATGTTTCATCGCAACTGCTTCTTTTGAAACCTATTAAATGGTAAGCAGCAACGCTTAATGCCAAATAGTAGACTGTTTGTCAATTATGTTAAACAGTGCTTTCAAAGCACGACTGCATAGCATTTTATGCATTTGATAGAAATTGGTAGATTTTAAGAATTATGGTAGCAAACGCGCTAATAAGTTATCAATTTGGCAAACGAGTACAGTTACTGAATTTTTCAGAAATAAGACGTTGGAAAGATTTTGTATGACATGGATGCGTTTTACTTTGTTCATACTTTAAATTTATCAGCTGGATTCAACTCATTTTCGCTCATTCTACACATTTTTGGCTAAATAGTACTCATCAGTATATATATATATTTTTTCGGTTTTACATAAAAACAACATAATCAAAATTGGATTTTACAGGGTGCGGCAAAAAGAGCGTACCGATTTGGAACGTCAATACAAAGCAAGATAGAGAAAGAAATCTTTTATACTTGAAAAGTACACAGTATACCATTGTTATCCATTAAGTTTTGAAGAGTACATCAGTTAAATGGCGATCGTCAATGTCGATGCAGTTTTGAAGTCTGTTTCGGAAATTTTGCAGTGATTTGCGGACCATGTCCCGCGGAATCGCCGTGATTTCTTGCGTAATTGCTGCCTTGAGTGCTTGCAAATTTGTCGTCGGTGTTGGTACACTTTTGATTTGAGATAACCCCACAGAAAAAAATCACATGGGACCAAATCCGGCAAACGCGGTGACCACCCGATATCATCCCGTAAAGAGACAAAGTGGCCCGGAAACATGTTTTTGAGAATTCCAAGTGACCCTCTAGAGGTATGCGACGTGGCTCCATCTTGCTGAAACCATACATCTTCCGGATCATGATCGTTGAGTAAACCGTTAACTTTTGGACGGAGAAAATTCTCAAGCAATTCACAATAGCGCTCAGATGTTACTGTCACTGTAGCACCGTCCTCTTCAAAGAAATAAGGACCCCACACACCGAAATCACCTAAGGCACACCAAACCGTTACTTTCGGACTATGGAGTGGTCGCCGGAGGACTTCTCGAGGATTACTGTCAGACAGTACCTAAAGTTCTGTTTGTTGACCATCAAACAACAAAACTTTTGCTTTTGTTGACCATCAACAACAAAAGCACGATGCTCTTCGCTCCAAGACATGACGGTAACTAAAAATTGCATGCGCAAACAAGTCAAAAGAGACCATGCCCACTGCTGTACCTCTACTATGAGCGAAGCAACGCTTCTGCCAAATCAGAACGTTCTGCCTGCCGCATCCTGTATAATGAAGTGCTGAGTTTCAAGATGAAATAAAATATTCCGAGAATAAGGAAAGAAATTACAAAGTTTTTACGAAATATTATCAATATGTTCACTAGTACATTATAAAATAGGGTTGTGGGCATACAGTGAAGATTCGACAAGTTTTGACTGAAAATGGAAAAACAGTTCGACGTTTCAAGAACCCTGTTTACCGAATTGTTAATTAACAATGCACTTCGAGCAGGAAAAACATCGACATTGACATATTGAAGATTTTGAATTCCAGAGTTCCGCTGAAATGTTTAAAATGTTAATGAAGTCGAAGAATAGAGAGAGCTAACTTAATAAAACCGAAGATTCAATAGAAAAACCTAAGCAGTAAGAGTAGGCTAAATTTAAAGAACTTTGTTAACTTTAAATTGTTAAAAAAATTTAACATTGTTGTGTATTACAAAGTAGTATTGAGTATCGAAAAAATGTTGCCTCAAGATAAGGAAAAATATTTTTTGTGAATGTGTGTAATATTTTATTCAAAGTCAAATTAATAATTTCGACAAAGAATACTATGGTTTAATTCACTGTTATATTTAACTGTAAATATCAATGTTATTAAATCAGCATAGAGTTGTATAAATATATTTTAGTATAAAAGGTAAATATATACTTTAGATATTTGTATTAGGCTGTTTTGAAAACAAACTATGTAAAGATTAACATTTACGTATTTGTTCTAAGTTGTTGCAAAAAGACTACCGTATTTGCATTTATCTGTTAATTTATACCATGCAGAAATTATTAATAAGTCTCATATTTTCCTGAATATTATAGAAATATATAGGAAAACAATTTTTCCATTCACATTGATATGCATATACATAACATTAATCCAAAGGCACTATGTAGATGCATAAGTTATTTCTCAGATTGAGTAAAAATAACAAGAATTTTAATAAAGGTTAAATGTGAATCTCTTAAAATATGCAGCGTTTCTGCAGAAAAATTACAGAAACCTCTAAGCAAATGCAAATGAGTCATATGTTTAATTTTTCTTTTCGAAGATAAAGAACTTAAAAAAATTCCTGGAACTTCGTTTTATATTTGGTTTGATTTTTGTTGAAGTTCTCATTTTTAAACAATCTAAAAATAAGATAAATAGATTTGGCGAAAAATATGTGATGCTAAGACGAACTCATCTTCTTTGTTATTTCTAAAGTTTAAGTGTACAATATCAGTTAAGAAATGCATTCTATATATATTTTCTCAAGCGCACCGAAAGCAGCGATTGTTGAACATTTTAAAATTATCTTCCATTTTAGATTGTATTTTATGATGAACACCATTCAGCATATATGTTTATGACTATTAACCAGTATCCATGATTTCGCATTTGTTATGTTCGTCAACATAGAATAGCCTATATCTGCAATGGTAGCATACATGCATTACATGACACATTTTTAACACTTTTCAACATAGTTGAAAGTGTTTATGACTTTGTTCATTCTGTCTGTCTGTCCGTTAGCACGATAACTCCCGTAAAAGTGGCTTTATCAAAATGAAATTTTAGTATGTTTCCCGACGATCTGAGGGACCTATGGGAATATAAATGAATAATATCACCCAATTAGTTTTTTTTTTTAACCCGGGTTGAAAAAATGAAATACATTGAACCGTATGGAATCTAATGTTTCAAACATTTTTTAAGGAAATTTAAAATTCACAAATTGCTTCGAAAATTTTAGGAAATATTCATATTATCCCATAAAATATATAAAAAAAATTCAGTAAAATATGTTAGGTAGTTTTTTAAATAAAAATTATTTAATACAGGGAGGAAAACAAATTCACTTAAATTCTGACTCTCGTTATATCCTCCAGAAAGAAAAATGAGATATATTATATAATAAATATCCTTCAAAGAGTTTAATTATTTTATATACGAGAAAGGTTTCATATTTTAAAATAAATATGATAGATACCAATTTTTTAAATATTTAAATAAAATAAATTATTATAGTGTTGTGATGAATGAAACGATTGGAAAAGTGTTTATGTATAAAATGCTGCTTAAATAGAGGGGATTTATATTTCGATGACCCCATTTGAATAAAGTTCATTTGTTTTCGATGAAGTTTTCAAATATAATAACGTATTGTAGTGTTATGATAATTTAAAAAAAAATACCGAGGAATGTATCGCATTTTAGGGATGTTTAAACCAGGTAATTTTTATTTCAATGCCGTCATTTGAATGAAGTGCATTTTCTTCGATGGAGTTTTCAAATATAATAAATTAATGTAGTATTGTGATAATACTAAAAGTATTACAGAGGAATGTATTTCATTTTAAAGATGTTTGTATATAATTGCATTGAAGTTGGAAAGTGTTTCATAATCAATGCTTTCTGCATGATTGATCTTTATTGTTTTAACTACAATATTCAATATATTATATTATTGCCTCAGTTTTAGTTGGCAATATTACGGCATATAGCAAGTTCCTTTGCTGTCATATAAATACTTCCTAAATCGAGTATTTCATGTTGACGAGCGCATAATAAGCACATAATTAGTTCATAAATGCTGTTATCTACATTGATATCGTAATCTTAATATTAGACAAGTCCTTTCAGAGCGCCCTCTGGCTAATAGTGATATTTCTTGCAGGTTTTTAAAATAAATGATTTATTTCTAATTTGAACTTTTTTTCACAACATGTATCGTCAATTTCAAAACGAACTTGCAATATGTAAAAACCAAATATTGTAGGAGATTGATACACTAGTCAAGTTTAGATGCGAATAAATTGTATTCCGTAAATTGTCATAATATATATTTTTTTCATTTTTTGCAGCTCACATGCAGAAATCAGTTTTAAAAATTGTGAAATGTAAAGAAACATAAAATTAATTCCTATTGAGCAATTTTAGCTTTATTTAAATTATTTACAACAATGTGTTTTACTAATGTAATATGAAAAACTTAAAGCTGCTTGCAGCAACAGACACCTTTCGTACTAGAAGGAATTATCCAGCTCCTTTCTGGCCTTAAATGAGTCCACTACATAAATAATACTGAAATCACCACTCAATTTCCAAAACTCCAGTTTAAAATAAAATATATTCCCACGTGCCCTTTTATCCATGTGCTCAGAAAATTGTACATCACAATTTAACACCACCTATATAAATACGTCACATTTTAGGAAAATACTCTGTGCCCTATATTTAAAGTAGGAGATCTCCATAGCAACGGATCACCCGGTTTTGATGTCATAAACACGAGAGGAAAACTTCTTTCGGTGCGATGATTTGAATGGAAAATTACAACTTTCACAGACCCACTTAAAAATTCATAAAAAATAAGACGTACGCAATTATGTTGAAAAGAGCGCTCTTTCGCCATGATGGTGTTAAGATAAAAACTATGTGATAATGCTTTTGATCTTTAAGGAAAAAATTTGTGCGAAAATAATTTAACATTGGATATGAACATAAAATATCTAAGAAAATTAATTCGAATTAAAAAAAAATCTATTCGATAAGTATTCTTGGACCTAACGTGAACGATCATTGTGCTGCATTTAACAACTGTGGGTTCTTTATATGTTCCGTTATGCCTCCTACAGACGAACAAACAAACCTATATACATCTTCTTCCATTTTGTTAGATACATACTATTATCTTTCCTCTTATTAGACATAAAGAAAATTTAAATTAGGCTTAATATCTTAAATTATTTTATTCTCTTGCCCAAAAGATACATAGCATCGCAAGTAAAAGGTAATAAATCGTAAAATATTATATTTATTTCGCAATAATTTAGTGGTGAAAATTTCAAAAACGCACCTTTAAACATTCTTTGCAATTTCTTTACTTCTCCATTGATAATACTCCAGTGACTGAGATACGTTCTTACAGTTAATATTTTGAAGAAACAAGAAATTGTATCATTAGTACGTTATTCTTTTAAATATTTTAATAGGCTTAAAACTATGAACAAATTCGATGTTCAAGACATAAAGTTCTCTATGAAAGTGAACTTACTGAGATTTCTTTCTTTAAAAGAATATTAAACATTGTCATTATAAGTGAAAGCTTTATCACTTAAACTGCAGTAATTATAGAACAAATCTGGAATTAAGATTTGGATTGTACGTTTAAAGATAGACCCAGCATATTATTTTAAAATTTTAATACGAAATTTTATTTGCTGTTTTGACTGTACATTGTGCTAAATGGAGGTTGTATCTTTTATTTATAGCATTTTATTATTTCCAAATCAAAGCGTAAAATGTTATTTTTAATAGAAATAACCAACGTTTTTCTTAATCACTACCTTTCCTACAATGTATACTATACAGGGTGTGCAAAAACATGTATACGTACCGGGTGTCCCATAAATTCGTAAATATTTTAAAAAATTATAAAAATTGAAAGAATTGGTATATTTGAATGCGGTTTGCGACAAACATATTCTCATGAAGGGGCATTTTTTCTTTTGGTAGAAAAAAATTAGTCTTAATTTTTGTCAATAATGGGTGCTGCAGACATCTCAATCACAGTAAATATGCAAATTTGAATCATATAAAATGAAGGGTGTACGACGAACGGCTCATCTCTCACTTTTCCTGATACTGGCGCAGACACATGTTTTTAATTTATGTGGCTTCACTGCGTCCATTAAGATGGATATTTTTCTCTTTGACGATCCATGTGCAAAAACAGACTGGAAGGCGAGCACAGTTAATGCAAAACGCTACTTGCAAATGCTACCGCTGAAAGTGATACCGTGCTTATTGGAACGTAATATCCTTCACACAGTGACAGTCATGCAAGACGAGGCAAGGCCTCATATCGCATCTCCAGTGCAGCAGTTTCTGACAAGCATGTTTGGTGATAAATGACTAATCAGCCGTAACTGTAAGAATGAATGGTCCTCTCGATCACCGGATTGGACACCAATTGATTTTTGGCTCTAGAGTTACGTTAAGTCTCGACCGCAGTAGCCCGTCTCCTTTAGAAAAGTTAAAAGATGCCATTCGCCACGAAATATCCGGCATCCATCTGGATATGCTACATGCTTAAGTTAACGGTGTTCTCACTTGCTTTCAAAGTGTAATTTCTTGTTCTGGCGGACACATAGAGCAATTACTGCTGTGATATGCTTGTAAATATTTGCCTGAATGCGAATAAACGCAGTTTTTCACGGAATTCTGTAATTTGAATACCTTCAGAGCCCTATCGACAAAAATTTGAACTAATTTGTTTCTACCAAATAAAAAAATCATCTCCTTTCTTGAGAATATGCTTGTCGCAAACCGCAATTAAATATACCAATCCCTTCCATTTTAATTAATTTTTAAAGTATTTACGAATTAATGGGACACCCGATATTTTAAGAAAGGTAAAAACTGTATTAAAACCGAAATACTCAATATATGATGATAACAAAAACGCATACCACACTCACGTTTGACTTCTGTAATTTCAAGAAGTGATCAAAGTGGTTACCGTCACCGTCCAGACGCTTCTGGTTACGGCGAACTACTGCTTTAGCAACATTGACCAAGGTGCCCACTTGTGCCGTGTGTTGGAGAATCTGTTGCATACTTCCCTAACAGCATTTTTTTCACAGTGACGTAAGATTTACGTCACACTGTGACTTTGGGACGTTACAGGACGTCGCAGTACGTCTCGGCAATGTCATATTGAAGTCACAGCGAAGTCATTTTCATGTTCGTTTGTGACGTCGCATATTAACTTGTTTGTGACGTCACATTGTAATTGCCATTGTAATGTCGTCACATTGTCAAGTGTTAATAAAATTATGGAAACGTCACAGAATATAGTCAGAATGAAGTTACAAAGTTGCTAATACGTAACGTTGCATAGAAGTCACAAATATGATGCTACATTGTGACCCAGGTGTCACGTGACTACAACGCCACTGTCACACATGTGACGATCCTTGCTGTGAGGGTTACGTCTGCACTGCCATTGTACTACTTACACAACGTTCTCGAATTTCAAATACCCCTTCTAAAAAGTAGCGACTCATCGAGTGTCTCGGGTGAAGCGCTGCTTCAACTGAATAATTGGTTTAATATTTCTTTTTATTATTCTGAATTATTTGTCAAACTTAAAATTTAATCAAAAAATTAAAATTCGAAATTTTCATTTGACTGCAGCCAAAATTATATTTTTGTTATTTAACTCCTTTATTATAATCAGAATAACTAATATTTATATTTAGTGGCCACGCAATGGAGTAAATGTGTAGTGCTTTTCATTGTATTAATTAATAATTTTCAAATTATTGTTCACTGGTTGATATGAATTAGACAGTTCATCCAACTCCAAAGTAATTGATAAATATTGAATAATTAGTGTTTACTTTGAGTAGAATGTATAGATTGCAGTGCGCCAAGGGAAACTCCCTCGATATGCTGCAATTTCTTGGGGCCACATCCAGCAAATTTCTGACTTTGTCCAGCAAATCCAAAAATAGACTCCACTGAACCGCAGCCTACGGAAAAGAAACCAACACTGCCCCCCCCCCCATGTCCCAGAGTAGAACTTTCAGCAGAAAAACTATCCAGAAAGGATTGTTCCTGTTACTTTATGAATGCATTCGTAATGGTATGCAGCAAGACCATCCCCCCCATCGGAATCAGGCAATCAGGCATCATTTCGGTATTATTCAGACATTATTTCGGTATTCTTACGAATATGTTAAATTATTCAAGGCATTTTGCTTATTCACACGGAAAAAGCAATTCTACAGACAACCATCGCTATTAAGTGAAGGAAAGGGTTACCCAAAATTGACGACATTTTCTTACCAGATTTGCAAAATATCGCCAACTCGACGACTTTTGATGACATTTTCGAAGACATTGGAATTTTCTCATTTCTAGAACTTTCCATTTTGTGCTCACTTTCTGGAGATTTGTATGGATAAGGAAGTCATTGTTCAGTTGTATAGAGCTGACGCAAATTGAATTGTGGGATACATTAGTGTTTTGAGAACAATTTTGAGTATTTTATGATTTTGTTAAGTATTTAATTGCTGTTTTGTTGTATCTGACAGTTGTTTTGTGATACTATAAGATAGCCATAGTGTATAATAAACGTATATTGCTCCTGTTCACCCTTAATGGTGCTTTTAAATATAAGTGTTAGTTATCCAGAAATTAGAACTCATTTTCGTATCCAGGGAACAAACACATCCGCGAGTACAAGAGGATACATCGTAATAACGTTATTACGTTCCTTATATACATAATGTATAAGGAAAGTATTGTGACGGGGTCGAAAATTCGAATTCGAGTTTTCGGCGGGAGAGCACGTTTCAAGCATCCCTGATCACGAATCGAACATTTTTGGAGTGATGTCTGTGTGTGTGAAAGTATGTGTGTGTGTGTGTGTGTCTGTCAGTGAGACTGTGGAGACGATAACTGACGAACGAATGGGCCGATTCGAACGAAATTTGGTACAAAAATCAAAATCCGTAAACACTGGAAGCCTATTGTTTTTATACGCTATCAAATGTCCAGAACCCCCCTAAATTTTTGAGTGAAATTTTGAAAAATTCGTCAAAAAATCAAAACCGCTAATAAAGTTACGCAAATAGGCATTTCTTATGTAATTTTTCATTAGAAAATGATTGACATAAATTTTAGAACGCTAACATGAACCGTTCTCGAGATATTGCACATTTAAAAAAATTATCAAAAAGTCATAAAATAAAAAAAAATATTTGCTATTGAGAAGCATGTTCACTTTTCATGTGTAATACCATGCGATAAATTGGGTGACATCATTCTCGTGGATCTAGCTCGTTCCAGTCATGTGAAAAGATACTTTTAGTAATACTTTCGTATTTGAACGCCAATAGTCATTTATCTGCTGTAAGAATAATTTATTTCTTCGTCCATAACGCTTGACGAAATTTTGGCGACGAATTTGGCGAAATGTCGCCAACTTGGCGACTTTTTTAATTGTTGCCATATTAACAAAAATCTCGCCAAATGGATAAAAATGACGCTAAGGCAATCGAAATGACAACTAATTGAAGAAAATTCAATATCTTGGAAAGAATATAAGTATCTACTATAAGAATATCATTTTTTTAACTGTAAAAGTAGTAAATTCATTGCATTATGTAAGGAAAGTCATGTGTTGCCCACATCAGATTTTTTTTATTGGTTGCGGGGCCGTGCCACTGCATCTGGGTCACCTATTCATGAAGTCATGATCTGTTTCTTGAACGATTACCGTGATTTCGTCATTTTCTTTGACTGCCTGGCATGCAACATGATGACTCTAGCATTCATTTAATTAACGCTATCTTTTGCGCTATCTGTCAAACGGCATCTGCTTTACGTTCTAGCCTTGCTGCAGTTACAGGCAGACACCAACGGACATATTTTGCGTGGAAGACGGTGAGCTCCAAAATTTGGTGAGCATCAGCAGACAAGGGACGGAGCACCAACTGATTTATTACACGTGACATACCGCTAGTTTAATGATACAGCACACATCAGAGCAAGGGGGTGGATCCTTCTGGTATTTTACAATTTTAAAAATACACGACTTTTGATTACACATGATTGCACACGATTATTTATTATTAAAAATACACGATTGACATGTGGAACTTAAAAAATTATGATGGACTGATGGCAGTGGTGTCCATCTCACAGTATATGTGTATTAGGTTTAAGACCTGCAAACAATTATAATGTCAATGGAACTGTACATATAGTTTCGGAACAGATCCCTGAACTGTATGATTTTGGGTTTATAGTATTTGATGACATGAGATGTTAAAATTAGAAAAAAAAAACCGACATTGGACAAAATGGTATTTATCGTGTCTCAGTATACCCCTTCATTGAAGAAGGTCACATTATGAACATCTATTAATCTTTGAGCGAGGAAGGACAGTTGGGAAGAAAGAAACTGAATTTTCTTACCACAAATGTGCCACTGACGAAATATTATTATAATGAAGAGAACATGGCGATAATGGGCAGATGAAACTATGGTGCATAGAAATCCGGCCACTGTATAGCAAAATCAACCGACTGCCTGAGATGACAGACATGTTTACTGAATGCCAGTAACAGATCGCACAGCAACATCTACGGTGTTGGCACTATAGAGTATTGCCACAAGACAGTATTTATTTTCCAGCATCATTTAACGTCCTCTAATCAACAGAGGACAGGTTTCTAGCAGTTCATTGATGTTAATCTTTCTCTCCCTCAACCACATACCGTTCAGGCATCAATGGTGTCTCGATCACAAACATTGCAGTGCCAATTAGTAGTTATCTCTGACGATTTGATTTGCTACTCACTGATGATAGCGTGTGTGTTCGAAGGTATCGTGATAAACTGCAGATTGTAGTGTTCATTTTGAAACGTCATACAAGCCCAACGCTAATCGTCATGGTTTGGGATGCCATTGGGTTTCATTCACGATCATACCGGATATGAACTCAGGAAACACTTCACAGTGTGATATATCAAGTATGTATTAGAGACAGGTGTGATATTCTTTCTTTAGTGGCAATATAACAAGCCCACAAATAGCCAAGCATTTTCAAGATCTCTTACATGTACGACAGACACCGTGTTTTACCTTGCCTGTACATTCGCTAAATACGGTTCCGATCTAATATGTCTGGGACATAATAGTCTAGCAACTAGCCCATCAAACGCCTTTACTGTCCTCCATGGATGAACTCTGGGCATCCTAGAAGTAGCCTAGCTACCTGTTCCTCAGGATAATATCAAAAGCAGCTCCTGTTCTGTGGCACAACATATAGAATATGTTATTGCTGCTCGAGTAGGCTTCACGATACTGAATTTCGAAACGAAAAAATATTTTATATGTTTGCAAATATAACCAATTATTTACTGTAATATGAGTAATCTGTGAGATGAATTTCATTAGAATAACGTGATTATATGTATATCTTGGTGTTGCATTTTTTAAAAACAGTACTGTATTTTCATAACATGCACAATTCCTAAGTTTTCCATTATATTTAAATCATATATTTCATACAATAAATGGTAGACTTATCCACTTAAAATATGCAACATTTCCGCATAAAACTGCATAACACTTCACGATATATAAAATATCCTTTTTTATTTCTTAATGAGTATGTGTTATAAATTTCAGCAACGTGCTTTCATACCTTTCTTTCAATTACCTTCTTATTTTCTTCAGTGAACAACATTCGCCGTAGTTGATAAGAACCCGAATCTAATATTATAGAGAAACAAGCAATTTTATCATTAACACGTTATCCTTTAAAGAATTTTAATGACTATGTTCTATACAATAAATTAACTTTTCTAGAATAAAATATTTTTGATGTCGTGATTTTTGGAAGGAGATTCAGTTTTAGAATGTATTTGTAAAATTGTGCAATTTGGTATAGAAACTGTTAACTCGTTAGGCTGCATTTGTTATGTTTATTTCACAATATTTTGTAATACATTTACGCTTTGTAAGATAAATAACTTCAGTTTTTAAAAGTAATAACAAAATATTATATTTTTGGGGATTCCTGTTTTCATACACTGCCCTCTAAAAGCTATGGCGACACCGTCGCAATTCTCCCGAATCCTTTGGAGCCGGAAAGAGCGTCGTAGTGGTTGTGTGGTGACATAATGCGTCGGTCTTTTCTGATGCTGAACTCATGTGCTACCTATCCAGCCGCTAGGGGTGCAACCTATACAGACGTTCTACTCCATTGGAACCGAGAAGAGTCTTTAACCGGTTGTGTAGTGACATAATGCTTCGGTCTCGTTTAATGCTGATTTCATGTGCGACCCATCCAGATGCTGGAGGTGCGACCTATCCAGACGCCCCAATCCCTTGAATCCTGGTAATGACATAACGTTTCGGTCTCACCTGATGCTGATCTCATATGCGACCTATCCAGACACTAGAGGTGAGACTTATCCAGACGCTGCAATCTTTGGAGCTGGCAAGATCCTCATTCCGGTTATGTAGTGACATAATGCTTCGTTCTCGTCTGATGCTGATCTCATATGCAACCTATCCAGGCGTTAGGGGATTTTTTTTCAAATACTTGCAACCTCACTAGTGTTGGAATCATGCTTTATCTGTATTAACCGAGAAAACTGGACTTCGCTACTTATTCAAAATACGGATTTATGAAGAATTGGCAAAGAGAGAGAGAGAGAGATGTGACATAATAGGTCGAACGTAAAAAGCGTAAAATTATGGAATTTGAGAGCATCTCGTAGTAGTGCTTGTGAGGCCAGAATATGTCCTCACATGAGGCATTTTTATTGCAGTATTTATGGTTCATAGAACGCCTAACAAAGATCGAGTCTGGCTTGCGCCGGTGTTTACAACAACTTGAACTTTTAGGTCAAATACAATAAATTTGAGTGTCCCAGGCCAAAGGGGGCTGAAAGGGGGCTTGATAAATGTCAAGTGATGCCATTGGGTTCAGAAGAACCAATGAGCAGCAAGGAGAAGAAGGGTGGAGTTACCCCCCCCCCCCCGCCGAAGGAACCAAGAACTTCGATACAAAATGAAAAAAAAACGAACTTGGATACGATATGTTGCAGAAGGAAGTCTGACAAGAAATGTGTTGTTGAAAGAAGTTTCATTCGAGGTGTTGTTGCAGCAGGTTTTGGCAGTTGACTATAAGTACGAGATGCAAGCCACACACGAAAGAGTTGTGGTCGTACAGTCAGCGATAAGACGGATGCAAGCCTCAGCGTGGTGAGCCAAAGATTAAACTGTAAGGTATGTGCTCCGGTCCTAGACACTTTAGAAATCTAACTAACTGGTCACATATCCCCCATAACTAGAGTAATTAAATGATAGTTGATAATTATGATAAATTGTTGTTAGTGATAAATTGATGTTGTTAATAAATGATATTGTTTAAGTTTTAAAAAGTCTAATCTTTTTAATATTAATTAATAGTTCTTTTCAGGACTTACACAAAAGGTAAAGATAATTGGAGGGTTATTGCGGCACAACAACGAGCGATGTACGTTTAAATGTTAATTCCACTAATGTGTTTTAACGGCCATATAATTAATGTTAATAAATAATGTTTGATTGTAACTTAAGCATCACATATAATTTTTCACGTCCCACAGTGCTGTGTAGCAAGGATGCAGTGCTGTGAAAGTATATTACGTGGCTGTCAATTGTCCGCTATTATTACTGCTCTTCAGCCTTAGTGTATGGCATTGTGCTGATCACGCAACCGTCATATGTGGAAGTAAAATATTCACTATTGTGGATCTCCATATATTCCAGTGAAAATGATGTCATATTGCTCGCTGAAACGTGTGCCGTGGTTTCCAAACGACCTCCATTTTCCCTGGTCGAGTGAATTAGCTCGTCGGTCCTGTTCCTGTCCTCAAGTTGGTGCGACATGTGACGATGATGTCTTTGTAACATTAGAGACTATATTGTACATCTAGCTAAATGTAAGTCCTCCCCTCTGTACACCTACCTAAGTGTAAGCCCATCCCTCTGTATATCCAGCTAAATGTAAGCTCTTCCCTCTGTACACCTAGCTAAATGTAAGCCCTTCCTTCTATACACCTAGCTAAATGCAAGTCCTTCCCTCTGTACACCTAGCTGAATGTAAGTCCTTCCCTCTGTACACCTAGCTAAATGTAGTGCCCTGCATCCTAAAAAAATCAGTTCCTTATATTTTACATGTCTACTTTTTTCGGCCACTGTTCCTTCTTTAGACTTTGTTCCATTCCAAAGGCAATTCAAAATTCCCGGGACGTTGCAAAATTAGGCACGGAAAATTAACTTCTGGAAAACCAGCACCTGTGTGGACTTCATTCCGCGAGACTTGCGGCGGTTTTCGAATAGAATATCCAAATATTGAAGCATGCGCCAAAACGTGATTAGCTGCTCTACGCAAATTAAACGTACATAAAAACGACGTGTCTGCATCTAAGGCTTCCATTACAATAACAGCATATATTTACGTTAATTTGAATAGAACAGAAAATATGTGTGGACGATTGATTAACAAAGGTGGTGTGCTGTTGGGATGTTTGAAGTTATTCAATCAACCACGGAGATCGTAAATTTATTTTGTATACACCATTCCATTATTTCAAGTTTGTGTACATAATTCCAAATACGTAGAAAAGTCACCAAAATACCTATTTCGGGATGCCCTAACGCAATCACCAAACAACAGCCCCGATTCTACAAGTGATCGATACTGAATCCCTAGCAAGGCTGATATCGACCAGTACTTTTGATAGACGCTGAATACGAGAGGTATCCATACATAGTTACCACATATTTCTGTCCATTTAAGCTATAGAGTCAGAAGAATACTGTGAGGAACCCGTCATTTTTTCCAGCCTATTTTCAGATATTTTCAGAACAGTTTCATAGTTCGTACACCTTAAGACCGCATGCAGTGCAGTTTTGGGAAAACAAAGCTATAAAACTCTGTCATTACAGTCTGATTTCGGAGAAATGCACTCATTTTGAGCCGTCTTCAGAGAAGGGAGAACTAATCCCAGAGGGGAGCGTTAGGTGGTCTCTGATATGAAGAGCTTGGAAAAAACATTCCAAAAAGCTTAGTCCGGGTGGTCCTCAAATTTTGGACCAGAATATATACACGAAAGAGATGCGCATCTGGGAGACGCCATACGGTTTTTGAGGAGCAAGGACGCACACTTTGGGTGCTTCGACTCACATGCCTCTGCCAGTAGACTATTGGATTGTAATTTAACATACAATGCCATGCTATAATAAAAGTTTGTGTTTATATTTTCATCTAAAATGCCTGATCTTTTCAAAGCCTTGAGAACTATTTCTCTTCGTTTTTATCACAACTCACGGATTCGATAACGCACGATACTCGGAGAGGAACGGTCGCGCATCGCGTCGGTGTATCCCCATTCCATATGCACCGGAGGACTAACGCTACGTAAATAGTATCAACGACGATGTACGGCGAGTGGAATGATAATCCACGACCTCACAAATACGTTTACAGTGGTGTCGTGAGTCTAAAATTTGGATGAAAACATAATAAGCAAATATTTTCTTCACAGACGAATTGCGATTTGCACTTCAATCCGATAGTAGACGTGTGTTAGTCTGCAGAGAGCATAAAACACGTACTTAGTCCATGATAGTTGAGCACCAGTTCGATTTTGTCGATTTTGTGTAATGGTTTGGACATGCTTTTCATTGGGAGATCGCTATGACCTTCATGTGTTCTCAGCGGCATTCTGACGGAGCAAAAATACGGCAGATAAAGTGTTTGATTCAAAGTCTGAAAAATAATTTTAAAAGTTGCAGCAGTTACTGCTGTGAATTTCTGTGAATTGGTGGCAAGACTTTTCAGTTCATGGCAATCGTATCAATCGAAAAGGGTTTCTAAATTTCAGTTGCAAATCGCGTATTTTGATGAATTAAAAAAAAATCCGCAGCATTTATATGTGTCTTATTTTGGGCACAGATTTCAGCATTGTATTTTTAAATTTTTACTATTCCTTTGTTAAAATTAGAACAGTTATTATTCCTGGGTTTAGCATATTCTTTTACCAGTACTGAATAACTGAGATAAAACTCGTGTCTTAACTTTTCCACAAAAATGACTGGTTTTAATTGTTCGCAGCAAAGCTTGCCGTGGAAACAATTGATTGCCGCAATGGTTTCAAGTCAGATCATAGCATTTGTCGCGACTTTTTCTAGCTATGCTTTGCTTCCTATACCAGACTATATGCAGCCGCAGTTGGTCCATATTTATTATAGACATAAGACCAACCTATAAGATGGTTAAACCCACATAAAGCCAACCTATAAGATGGACCCACATAAAGCCAACCTATAAGATGGTTAACTTCAGAGCAACGATTTTAAAAGTATGGAGTTGCCAGCGTATGCCTTGGATCTCATGCTACAGAAATTGTTAAATAAAGGAGTATGGTTTTGGGAGTGTTTCATTTGTTTAGCTCTACAGAAATACATCAATAAATTATTTAACGAACAATATAAGCACACAGATTTTAATTCACCTTTTATTTAACTTGTTATTCAACTTTTATTTTAATCGTACTCTGGTAGCCTGAAAATGTTGTTTGAAAATGGCTAGCTATTTCAATTTTGCAAATAATTCGCAAAAGAAACGAGCGGAAAGCATATTTTCCAGCGCCGTGAAATATGTTTCTACGGTGCACCAAAATATGGCGGTATTACACCATTCTGGATATGGAATCAAATCGGATTCCCAACCACTACGAACATTTCTGTGTACTCAGGACACACATCACTCGTACCGGGAATTCGAATCCCGCCATATGTAACTTCGAATGATAGACAATTGATCTTGATATTTGGGATATGGGCCAATCATCGGTTAGCGATTAGTCAACGGTTAATTAGCGGCTCAGCTATTAGTCAACGATATAAAAATTATAAATTCATCAAAACTGAAATTCCAATTTTCTAAGATATTGCCAAACATAACTTACACACACCCTTTATAAATAACATTTATTATATGGGAGTAAAAAAAAAAATTCTGTAAGCAATGTATCTTCTAAAGTCAATTTTATTTAATTTATGATGGAATTAGCCTCATCACAAAATAACTTATTTTAAAACTTGAAACACGTGTATAAAAGAAAAATGTTTTTTTCAGCTACTTACATTAATTTTTCAAGTTTTAATGAGCAATTACTTTAACATTAATCTCCACTGCATAGTATTAAATTGTACTAGTACTAACACTAAATAAAGATTATAAATGTCACGAAAATCATTTTGTTTTTAGGAAAGAAACATTTTAAACAATTTGATGATAATAGAATAATACAAATTAATTTATATCAGAATGAATATAGGACCTTATTGCACCTTAGATCATTTTCTTAATTATTGCAACTCTTTAACCTGTAAACAATTAGTTGTGCATTTTACAAATATAATGTACTAGCAGAACACCCGTTAAAAATCAACGGGCTCGCATTAAGCAACCTCTGAATAACGTAATTTTTTTAATAATTTGAGTTTCACATTTATTCGGAAAATCGAATATATTGGTGTGCAGAACCCCTAAAGAATAAAATATTGGAAAACTTAAATTGCGTACTTTTTCCTTCCAAACTATTTACCCGTACACCAAATAAAAATCTGTCTCATACCTAAGTATGATATTTTATCATTTCCTCTTTCGAACATTTTCCTGTGGAGCACATCCATAAATGAACATCTTAAAAAAACTATGTTTGTATTTGGTTTTTATCAGATGATTGGCCCATATCCCAAATATCAAGTTTCTATCACATTTAAAAGGAAGCTCATTTATTCGGAAAATCGGACATATTGGCATGCGCCAGCCCTTAAAGTAGCAAATACTGAAAATATGAAATTTCACACTTTCTTCCTTTCAAACTATCTGCCCGTACACCAAATTTGAAATCTCTATCCTATAGCAAAACATGTTTTTTCAATCACTTCATCTTTCGGACATTTTACTGTGTATCACCCCTTTAAAATGACATTTTTGAAAGCCGTATTCATAATGTACCAGATTGTAAGTCTCTATCTATTCGGGAAGTACTTAAAAAAGTGTAACAGACGGACAGATAGACAGTCAGACAGACAGACAGACAGATGGACGGACACTTGGCAATTAGTATATACTAGCCAAATACCCGTTGAAAATCAAAGATCTCTCAATAAGCAACCCCCGAAAAATATAAATTTTTTAATAATTCGCATTTCACATTCCTTCGGCAAATCGAACACTTTAGTGTGCTGCACCCCATTAAGAAGAATGTAAGTTTGAAATTGCACACTCTCTTCTTTTCCAACAAATTATCATACCAAATTAAAGTCTCTATCTCATCCATAAACATGCTTTTTTATCAATTAACCTTTCGAATGTTTTTCTGTGAAACACCCCTTCAACGAACATATTTGAAAAACTCTATTCGTCTTGAGTTTTTGTACAAAATGATTAGACCATACGCCAAATATCAAGCCTCTATCAAATTTTAAAGGAACGGTTTCTCATTTATTCGTCACATTGAACATTTGGGAGTGCGTCACTTCCCTAAAGCAGAAATATTAGAAAACTGAAATTGTAAAATTTCCTCCTTCAAAACTATTTACCCGTACACCAAATTTGAAATCTCTATCTCATCCCGAAGCATGTTTTTTTTATCAATTCATCTTTCGAATGTTTTTCTGTAGAACACCCCCTTAAACAAACATTTTTGAAAAACTCTATTCGTCTTGGGTTTGATTAGCCTATATACCAAATTACAAGCCTCTATCAAATTTTAAAGGGGTCGTTTCTAATTTATTCGGAAAATCGAACATTTTGGTGTGTGACACTCCTTAAAAACCAAATATTTGAAATCTGAAATTGTACACTTTCTTCTTTTAGAACGATTTACCTATACCCCAAATTTGAAGTCTCTATCTTATTACAAAGCATACTTTTCCATCATTTCACGTTTCGAACACTTTGATGTGTCTACACTCTCTACAGAATATTTTAAAAAAATTTGACTTTTCCAGGGTGTTTTATCGAACGATCGACCCGTGTACCAAATTGCAAGTCTATCTATTCAGGAAGTGCTTAGAAAAGCGGTACAGACGGACAGACGGACAGACGGACGGACACTTGGCAATTAATATATACTAGCCGAATATCCATTGAAAAATAACGGTCTCGCAATAAGCAACCCCTTTATACTGTAAATTTTGTAATAATTCGCATTCCACATTTATCTACCAGTACACCACATTAAAACTTATCTCATTCCGAAGCATGATATTTTATCATGTCCCCTCTCGAACGCTTATCTGTGGAGCACACTCTTAAATGCATATTTTTGATACACTCTGTTCGTCTTGAGTTTTTTTATCGGATCATTGGCCCACATACCAAATTTCAAGCCTCTGTCAAATTTTATACAAGCCGTTTCTCATTTATTCGGCAAGTCGAATATTTTGGTGTTCGGCACCCCTTAAGTAGAAAATATTGAAAATCTAAAATTGCACCCTTTCTTCCTTTCGAACGATTTACCCATATCATGTAAATATTATTTTCAGCACTGCTCTATTCTTTGTTATAATGTCATTTTGGTGATAGTGAAGCAGCTCAATTTTTACTTTCCTTATATACATAATGTATCAGGAAAGTATTGTGACGGGGTCGAAAATTCGAATTCGAGTTTTCGACGGGAGAGCACGTTTCAAGCATCCCTGATCACGAATCGAACATTTTTGAGGTGATGTCCGCGCGCGTGTGTGTGTGTGTGTGTGTGTGTGAAGTATGTATGTGTGTGAAAGTATGTCTGTGTGTGTGTGTGTCAGTGAAACTGTAGAGGACTAACTGTGTTAATTAGGAATACTGACTAAGTAACCATTAGATAGTGACAATAAAGTAAAATTACAAAATGAAAAAGCGATGCTTAATTAGTACAGAAGAATATTTGGTTCAACAGAAGTACTTAAAGAAAATAATAGACATACGAATGCAGTAAATATTAGCAATGCAAACTTTAACGCAATGTTCGTGTAATACAGGTGCAACTCACCTGACGAGTAATCTACGCACATAGTGTTCAAAATATGCACCATCAACAACGATGCACATCCACATTCGGGGCACATCTGCATCTCAAATAACATTAAGCATCGCATGCGTTGCAGAAATACAGGCTCTGATGATGCTTTACTAAGCATTCTTAAATCAAATACGTTTTCTTCTAATTAAGTTCTGATCTATCATTTTGTAATCATACTTTCAAAGATTATTTCATTTTATTTATTTTAAGTTCCGTATTTCGTCACTAAGAGTGCTGCAAGTACTTTCATTCAACTGCACAGTCACTTTTCTATAAGTGCTTGCTACTTTTGTAGCATTACGATTCGGATTAAAAAAAATTATAGGGGTTACACAAACTTTTCTCACAACACTTACATAGATTCAGCGCTAAAATATATTATGTCAGTTTATCTGAAAGAAAGATATTTACTTTATTGAAAATTCGGAAAAAACTTCATTCTAGAGTATCCCGGTTGTATTATAATAAGTTATATTTTACAATTTCGTTTTATTTGATCACGCTAGAGCCATTTGGTATTTTTTTTCGGAAACCACACCTGAAAATATAGTTTCTGAGGTCTTACGATCGAAAAAAAAAAGATATAGAACTAAAAACATTCAATTTAGAATGATATCAAAAAAGGATTTGGGAAATAATGAAAAATATTGAAAATATTGATTTTGATTTATATACTGTGGCAACACCTCTAGTAAGTAAAATCAATTTTTCCTTTTCTGAAGAATTTTCTGAGGGAAAATGCTTTAGCGTAGGGGAAAAAATAGGTATATTAGAGTTTTATATAATTGTGATATAAATTTAAACATAAATAAGAAAAGAAAATAGGTTATATTTTAATACATTGATGATTAAATCCTTGATAACCTAAGGGGGAAAATTAACAACTTTAATTTAAAATTCCGGATAAGGAGTTTTACGAAAATTAAGATTATTCGCTAGTTACAGCAAAAGACAATTGATTAAAAGTTTAAACCTATTTAGAAGGCAGAAAACAACCACTTTCCTCAAAATTATTAAGGCATCAATCGCTCAAATAAATCCAGGAATGTGTAGGCAGACATATTTATTTAATCAGCTGTCATGTGCTTCTCATGTGCTTTGTCATGTGCTCAGCTGTCGTCAGCTGTCATGTGCTTAGCTGTCATGTGCTTGTAGACTTCTTCAATCCAGACCTTCCGACCAGAGTTTAACAGAACCTTCCGACCAGCGAAGGTTTTTGATAACTGTTTGGGCGGTCGCGAAGTGCCACACAATTTAAAACTGGAACCCAGTGGAGGTGACAGCCACAGAACAGTATCCTTCTTCCCCTACCACCGACCTCTCGGAAGGACTTGCGGACCCACATGTTTAATGTGATGGTACTCCGAGTGAACACGACGACAGTTTGAGAAGAGGCTGGAATCGAACTCGGGTCGTCTGGGTGCAATCCCCGCACGCTCAAAACTGGGCGATCGCGCCCCAGCTGTTATGTGCTATAACTAACGAAATACTTTCATATTATATTATTTAAGTTATTAGCTTGTGCAAATACTTTTCATATAAGGGACTTTAGTAATGTCTCTATAGATTTGTATGAACAGTATTGCATCAAACTGAATGATATAAATTACAGTAAATTTCATTTAAGAACATTGTTGCAACATGGAACATTGTTTGCTGGAATTGGGAGTTCTCTTAATCAGCGAATCCATTATGTCCCAGATATGGTCAATTGGCGACAAATCCAGAAAGTATGCTGGCCAAAGCAGGATATCAAAACCTTGTAGACTATTCATAGTTACTCGAGCACTATGTGACCTGACATTATCCTTCTGAAAAGCAGTCCAGGCCTGGTTGACAGACATGGCTGTACCACAGGTCTTACAATATCAGAGATGTATCGTTGTACCGTGATACTGTCCGAAAGTGAACCAAAGGTGTTCGTCCACCAAATGTTATACCATCCCAAAACATGGTACCACTTGGGAGGGCTGTGTGGCGACTAATAGAAAAAACTTGCAGCCATTATCGAGTACGACAATCTGGCATGCCAAAACAGAATCGTGATTCATCTGTGAACAGAAGGTTTCACCATTCTGTCGATCAATTGCGTCTCATTTGACACCACTGGAGGCGACGTAACCGGTGAAGACGTTGAAACAGTATGTGTCGAAATGGTCGTCTACCTCGGTGTCCTGCGTCATGCAAACGTTTTCGAATTGTTTGCGTCTAAACTACGTTACCTGTTGTGTGGGATAAATGCCATTGCCACAAGGTTGTTGTGGTAAACGGCTCCCGCGCGACGCTTCTCAGTAGCACACGATCCTCACGTGGTGTGGTACACCTGGAAGCTCCACTACCTGATCTTCGTGTCGTTTTGTTGTCTCTCACGAACCGTAACATACAACGTTGAACTGCGCTCACATTACGACTCAATATTTCAGCTATCCTTCGAAGGCTGAATCCACCCTCACGTAAAACAATGATTTATTGCCGTTCCTTTGACGATAACTGAACTTATGCGGTACTTCGACGTACTCTTGGCATACTGTGATGATTTTTACAACCTGAAACCAATGACGCTACAATTTAACTGTGATATCGCTCCTCCTTGACCTGACGCTTTTATGCTGCTCGGCAAGGTGTTACGTCACTATGCGTAACAAAACTGTGATCATTTGCTTATCTCGCCTTGCTGTTCCCATTGTCTGATTTACATAAAGTTACACGTACAGATTTATGGTGTTGTGATTTCAGTTGTGAGCAGTATGAGTCCAATCTATTAATTAGACTGAATAGCACTATATTCTAGAAAATCTAATATCTAAAAAATTGCAAATCGTAATAGTTTATGTCCTTTTCAAATGACCATTGCACAGATAAATTTTTAATGTTACTGTATTAAAAGAATTAATTTAAGCGATTATTACTATATTGCGATTATCAATGTAAAATATCGCTTCATACAAACAAGTATTTTATTGTAAAATCAGCGATACAAATTAGTACAAATTTAGCGGTATTTTGAGAACATGCAGGATTTGTAGATACATTTAAAACAAAGCCGCTTGCTTTAAAATGATCCAATTAATGTCTGTTAAAAAAGAGATTATTATTACCCAAACTATAATTACTGCATGCACTTACATGTACTATCCTAAGCAATTGAGTGAGAATAGAAAATGTTAATTCCCTTTCAAAATTTGAATTATACGCATCCAAGTTTAGTGGAAGTGCCAGAAATATAACAAAGTTTTTTAATATTTTTATATAAATATATGTCACAGAAGAACAATATATTGTCATATCTATTTGTGTATAAGAATTATTTCCTTCTTTGTGTATTATTTTGTCAACAAACTAATATTTACACAAATAACAAATTGTCTTGCTCTACATGTAACATTTTTAAATATCCAATTAGCAACTATTCTGACATAACGCAAACCGTAGCATAAGGTCTTCAAAGAATGTTTAATATTTTAAAACAATACTCAAAGCGCAGTGTTTTGCACACAAACGTCTATTAAGTTGCACGTTGTACTTTTATTAGTTTTAAATCCCAACTGCAAACTTAGAGAACACTTTTTGTTAGAAATATTCTCGTATGTAGTTGAAGTATACCAAGATTATTCCAAAATAATTTATTTCCTTCAGGCAGTTTAGTCGAGAAGAAACATACTAAAATTAGTTATATGTGTACAAAGGGCAAATATTTCCATTTAAAAACGTATTTGTAATAAGAGGAATGGCATGTTAGCATTTTACAATTTTTGCATTAAGCTAGCGTTTGTTAAAAACCGAAATCAAGACTATTTGCTCAAATGCAAAAATGGTTTTACTAAGTACACATTCATTTATAATGGATAACGAGAATATATAAAAAGTAAAACTTTGCTACCACTAAATAATTATTCGACAATAATTAAAAATTGAAAATTAAATATAGTTTAGTACGGTAAATTCCTCTTTTTCTCCATATCTGCGACCTGCATTTTATTCTAAAAATTAAATTCCATACTTTGCAAACTTTCATCTTTTCAACACGTTCTGTTAATAGAATTTAAAATATTTTTACTCTCCCTCTATAAATAGTATAATATATAGGGAAAGTATTGTGATGAGATCGAAAATTCAATTTCGAGTTTTCGGCGGGAGATCACGTTTTAAACATCTCTGAACTCGAATCGATCATTTTTGAGGCGGTGTGTCTGTGTGTGTGCGTGAGACTGTTCGGGCGATATCTAATGAACAAGTGAATCATTTCGAAAGAAATTTGTATACAGAATTTACAGTCAATGAATATTGTACATCTGTTGATTTTACATTCAATGCATATTTAAAAAATCATCAAAAAATCAGAACATTCAAGAAGGTTACATAAATAATAATTTCCTTTGTAAATTTGGATTAGAAAATGTTTGACACAAATTTTAGTGCGCTAGCGTAAAGCATTCTCTAGATATTGCTCATTTTCAAATAATTTTTTCAAAAAAAAAACACATAAAATAAAAAAGTAAGTATTAACTACTGTGAAATATGTTCACATTTCATGCTATATTGTGCGACATATTTGTTAACATGGATTAACTCGTGGATCTAGTTGTTCCATTTACGTGAGAAGATATATATGTATTATTTTTGTATTTAGACGCCTAATAATTACGATCAGCGATTATCCAATATAATTTATATACTTTTCTTATATATATTTATATATAAGAAAAGCTCATCTGGCCATCTGCATGAAACGCTTGGCGACAAATTTAACAAACTTCACAAATTTGACACATTTAACGAATTTTATCAGCTTAGCGATATTTTTTCTCAAATTCAAAAATATATCTTTAAAATTGCAAAATGAAATTAAGTTAAAGTAAACGATGCCAAACTAATGAATTAATCATTAAAATAATTTTATATATGGACTATACTGCTTATTGCGGACGCTATAATTATTGACAATTGTCAAATTAGAGTTGGGTGAAATAAAAACTAATTTTTCACATTGTCATCCAGAAAAGCGCCAATTGAACATTAAGAAGAAAAAGCAATCATGCATAAAGCTTTGATTATGAAACACTTTTCAGCTGGAATGCAATTTTCTTTAAACATCTTTAAAATGCGATTCTATTAGCACTGACAAGTTTAAAATTATCACAGTATTACAGTAATTTATTATACTTGAAAACTTAAGACTTCATCAAAAAAGTCAATGCTATAAATCGTCTGCTTCTCTATGTAAAAGCAAGAAAGATCAATCATGCAAAAAGCATTGATTATCAAACACTTGCAATGCAATTTTATTTAAACATCCCAAAAATGCGATACATTCATTTAGCGGTGATATTTTTTTTAATTATCGCAGTACTACAATAATTTATTTTACTTAGAAACTTAAAATCATGGAGGTAAAAGTATTTTTTAACTCCATGCTTAAAATTTCATCGAGAAAGGCAATGTTATAAAATCGTCTGCATCGCTATGTAAAATCAATGAATATTTTATTCATATCACCTGTATTCTAGACTCCAGGGCTAAATTATTTTGTGATAAAAACGTTCAGCAATTCTTATACAACTCATTTTACAGTGTGATTTGTTTACATTCTACATATGTTAAAATTAGGTTTTTTTTGTAGAAATAATCAAAGGCTGATGATAATTTAAACTCAAAAATATTGTAATTGCGTTGGCGCAGAATATAGATGCACAGAAAATACGCAAAAATGAAGCGGATTTAGGACGGGTTGTTGTTGTTGTTGAAACCCAGACCGTCCGACCTACCAGAAAGGTGTAAGGTAACTGTTTAGACGGTCGGGAAGTGCCACCCAATTTAGACCGGAACCCAGTGGGGGAGGCATCCACAGGGACCGTACCATCCTTCCCCTACCACCAACCTCTCGGAAGGACTTTCGGACCCACATGTTTAACGTGATCGTACTCCGCATGAACACGGCGGCAGTTTTGGCAGTGGCTGGAATCGAACCCGGGCCTACCGAGTGCAACTCCAGCCCGCTGTAACACTAACTAAACTTTAAAAATCACGATTTTGAGACTGGGAAAATATGGCTGCCATATTTTGTTTTGAAGGTTGCCACGTGAATTATTATTTGAATTTAATTATCATTTATTTTATTTACTATTTTAGTTTAATTATTATTTTAATTTTTATTTAAAAATCTACCGAACATATTTTGCTCAAATTTTTTTTATATATTTTATGGGATACTTTAAATATTTCCTAAAATTTTCAAAACAATTTGCGATTTTGACTTCGCTTAAAAAATTGGGTCTCATTGGCTTCAATGTATTTTACATTTGCAACCCGCGTCCAATCCAAAACTAATTGAGTAACACTACTCATTTACAGTCCCATATGTCCCACAGACTGTCTCAACAACATACTAAAATTTCATTTTGCTATGTTGTTGCCATTTTGTCAAGTTATAAACACTTTACAACTATGTTGGAAAGTGTTACAAACATTGTACCGTAGACCATATCCATCATTTTATCATTGTTATCGAAGAAAATTTATTGCATCATATAGGGGAAGTCATGTGCTGTCTACATCAGAATTTTGTACATATGATTAAAAGAAAATTCACATTTTTAGAAGATTATTTATCATTAAATGACATTAAATCTCCTATCACCAGCCGATTTTTGTTTACCTTCAATGCATTACTTTCATAATAATATGTATCATTACAAGGAATTATCTTAAACCCGTAATCATACACACTATTACTTTCCTTATATACATAATGTATAAGGAAAGTATTGTGACGGGGTCGAAAATTCGAATTCGAGTTTTCGACGGGAGAGCACGTTTCAAGCATCCCTGATCACGAATCAAACATTTTTGAAGTGATGTCTGTGTGTGTGTGTGAAAGTATGTGTGTGTGAAAGTATGTGTGTGTGTGTGTCAGTGGGTCTGAGGAGATTATAACTGACGAACGAATTGACCGATTTGAACCAAATTTGGTACAAAAATCACAATTCGTAAACACTGGAAGCCTATTGTTTGTATACGCAATCGAATGTTCAGAACCTCTCTAAATTTTCGAATGAAATTTTGAAAAAATCGTCAAAAAATCAAAACCACTAATAAAGTTACGCAAATGGACATATCTTATGTAATTTTTCATTAGAAAACGATTGACATAAATTTTAGAACGCTAACATGAACCGTTCTTGAGATATTGTACATTTTTCAAAAAAATATCAAAAAGTCATATAAAATAAAAAAATATATATTTCCTGTTGAAAAACATGTTCACTTTCCATATGTAATACCATGCGATAAATTGGGTGACCTCATTCTCGTGGATCTAGCTAGTTCCATTCATGAAAAAATATACTGTGAGTAATACTTTTGTATTTGAACGCCAATAGTCATTTATCTGCTGTAAGAATAACTTATTTCTTAGTGCATAACGCTTGGCGAGATTTTGGCGACGAATTTGGCGGAATGTCGCCAACTTGGCGACTTTTTGAAATGTTGCCAAATTAACGAAAATCTCGCTAAATGGATAAAAATGACGCTAAATCAATGAAAATGACGATTAATTGACGAAAATTCAATACCTTGGAAAGAATATAAGTATCTACTATAAGAAAAACCTATTTTTTTACTGTAAAATAGTAAATTCATTACATTATATAAGGAAAGTCATGTGTTGCCCACATCAGATATTTCTTAATAAAGTTTTCGCGCACGTAAATTATAGTTATTATGTATTTTTGAACTGTATAGAGAATATTAGATGTCCCAAATAAATACTTTGTAAATTTTAACCTCTTTAAAATGGTTGGAGTAAATTATACCCAAGTGCGCGTGTTTATGAGTTAAACCTCTATTATGTTATACCATTAATTTAGCTGCCATTTTAGTTTTACGTTCGCATAAGTAGTATTGGAAAAGCATTGTTTCAGCGAAAATTTTCGATTTCGAGATTTCGATGGCCATATTTTTTTAAAGACCTCCTGAACGTGTTTTGACTATTTTTGGAGTAATATCTGTCTGTCTGTTTGATGTCTGTGGTCAATTTCTTGTGTACATAATAACAGCCACAAATATTAATGCATTTTTAAGACACTTTATACCTGGCTTTGTTATAAAAATATCTAGATATAAATAGAACGTTAGAAATTCGAGAGAAAATTTTGAATTTTATTCGAAATTTTATATTTTTTTAAGATGGCAGCCTAGGACAAAATTTGACAGAATTATGTATGAAAGGGTTCATTTATGGCTCAATGAGCGTGAAACTTAATAGTTTCAATCATTGGTTTGAAAAATAGCCGTGATACAATTTCTTTTGTTCGTGACGTCATTAGCTCCTTTTGGGGATCAGGTTATACCCCGGGGGTACATTGGCAAGTATAGTATCAATCGAAAGATTTTTAAGTTTTTTAAAGTGAAGGGTAATACGGTATATTTGTGATCATTTGAATTTTTCAAATTTTTTCTTGTAAAATCTGAAAATAAAAAATGAATTCTGGTAGGAAAATGTCGATTTGAGCCACACTTCGGTTAATTAAATTTAAGCTTAATGCATGTCACCGTTCAAACCAACCACACAAGCAATTCATTCTTACTTTCTCTTATATACATGATGTATAAGGAAAGTATTGTGACGGGATGGAAAATTCGAATTCGAATTTTCGACGAGGAAGCACGTTCCAAGCATCCCTAATCACGAATCAAACATTTTTGAGGTAATGCCTGTGTGTGTGTGTGTGTGTGAGAGAGAGAGAGAGCGAGAGTCTGTGGAGAAGATATCTTACGAAATACGTAGCGATTCAAATGGCATGTGGTACAAAAATCACAATCCGTGAATACTGGAAGCCTGTTGTTTTTAGACGCAGTCGAATGTTCAGAATCCGCCAAAATTTTCGAGTAAAATTTTGACAAAATCATCAAAAATTCAAAACCTCTAATATAGTTACTCTAATTATAAACTATGTACTAAACATTTCTTATGTAATTTTTTCCTTAGAAAACGATTGACATAAACTGTAGAATGCTAGCGTGAACCGTTCTCGAGATATTGCACATTTTTCAGATAAATTTATCAAAAAATGCTTGAATTAAAAAATATATTATCTGTTGAGAAATAAGTTCACTTTTCATATAAAATATCATGCTAGAAATTTGGTGACATCATGCTCGTGGATCTAGCTCGTGCCATTCCTGAGAAAAAATACTTTGAATAATACCAATAGTATAATATACCAAATAGTATATTACTTTGAATAATACCTACGCCAATAGTCATTTATCTGCTATAAGAATAACTTATTTCTCTCCATAAAGCTTGGCGAGATTTTGGCGACGGATTGGGCGGAATGTCGCCAACTTTGCGAATTTTTGAAATGTTTTTAAATTAACGTAAATCTCCCCAAATGAATAAAAATGACGCTAAATCAATGAAAATGACTACTAATTGCCGAAAATTCAATATCTTGGAAAGAATATAAGTATCTACTATAAGAGAAACCTATTCTTTTACTGTAAAATTAGTAAATTCATTGCATTATATAAGGAAAGTCATGTGTTGCCCACATCAGATTTTTTATATATCTTTCGTTCCGACAGGGAAGAACGACTGTAATGACATAAATCGATCAGTATTAAATTATAACAATTCTCAAACAATACCGTACCAGAGACAATTTCACAAACTCTTCAATTCCGAAAACGTGTTAAACACGTCACAATGGACCATGGAGGTCATGGTTTTGGCACGCCTTGTTTTATCAAAACATTTAATCAACTGGGGAATAACGCCCCGAGGTTTAATATTAAAATATTCCGCTCTGCGCATCGCGTTAAGTATAACCACTGCTGGGAAACACAGGTGCGGCTATATTTACGACCAATTACCAGACAATTTGGGGACGGTTAGGCTTAAATAAGATGCAGCCCGCTTTACATCTATCTTTAGTCGACTGTAAAGTTGAGATAAGTTGTCGAGGATTTAATCAGAGCTGTCCCGATGACGCCATATTTTAAGCTCTGGAAATATTTTAGTCTAATGAGCAAATGGTCTATATTTTAAGAGATAACTCCTAAGCTCAAGGATAGACAGTCCATCATATACATTTCCCGAGAACGAAATTGATTATAATATTTTGGGGACAACAAAATTAGAGATTTTTTACATTCCCTGCAATACATAGTAATGTATAGGGAAAGTATTGGAATCATGCCAAAAATCTCAACTCGAGTTTTCGACGGATCTACACGTTTTGAGGCCTCTAGAATACGAAAAATGTATTTTAGCGTGCCCTCTGTGTGTGTGTCTGTCTGTGTGTGCAGATTTTGTATCCCCTCTAACTAAAAATCTAATGGACCAAATTTCATAAAATTTGGTAGGTATGTCACTTCTGGACGAATCTGGTGCTGATTAGTTTTGGATACGATTCGGGAAAAAAGAACCCGCCTTTTTTCGAAATGGCCCGCAAAAGCTTGTATCCACTCTAGCTGAAAAACTAATGGACTAAATTTTACAAAATTCAGTAAATAAGTCACTTGTGGGACACTCCGGTGCTGGTTAGATTTTGGTACGATTCGGTAAAAAATAACCTGCCCTTTTTTTTGCAAAATGGCCCGCAAAAATTGCCAAAATTTAAAATAAAAAACTACGTATGCTCAAATATATCCATTAAATGCTTGTTTAATACGTAATTTTTAAAGAAGAAAAGAATAAGACCAACCCCATTACACTAAGACTAGCCTTCCGAGAGGTTGGTGGTAGGGGAAGGAGGGTACGGTCCCTGTGGATGCCTCCCCCACTGGGTTCCGGTCTAAATTGGGTGGTACTTCCCGGTCGTCTAAATGGTTACTTTACACCTTTCTGGTAGGTCGGACGGTCTGGGTCTCAAACAAACACTAGGACTAGCCGTTCTCGAGATATTTTGGTTTTTTCGTATTTTCTCTACACCACCATTGAAAATAAGTCCAGTTAGCAAATGAGAACGAAAATTGAATTAAAAGGAATTAAATTTAATTATAATAAAGAGAACATGGATATAAGTCTGCAGGGAAAGTCATGTGCTGCCTACATCTGATTTTTATTTTTTATTTTTATTTAGATGAATGTGTCTACAGGATACAGTCCCAGCAAATGCGTGCATGTTAAAATGCAATACAATATATACATATTAAAATATAATGAAATACATTAAAATGCAAACTATTACCAATACATGATTTTTAAAGACACTTGTAATTGCATAAATGAATTAAAATATAAAATATTTGCAACAAATGAATTTTAAATTGAATTTCCGATGAATAATAACACCAATTTTATCGGGGAAGCTTTTGTATAGTTTACAGAAATTATTAATCGCACAATTACAAAACAATATTAGTACAAAGATGCCTTGCAGCAAATAAACTCATACTCCTGGTAGAATACTGGGGAACAGTTTTTAATTGATCTCCATGAATATCACTAGTCGCTTTGGAAATAATTTTTATTAGTATGTCAAAATTTATAGAAATAACTTCTTTCGATATATATTATATTTGAGAGGAAATTAAAAAATAATATATCGAGGATGGTCCATGTTTTTAATAGGAGCTGCAATTAATTTTTTCCTTAAACTTTTAAAGAAACAGCTACTCATTTTATACCAATGATAATATTAATTGTTGCATTTTTTATGCAATTAAAATTAATATTTATAATATCTCAAGAATGCATGAACGTGCTACAAATCATATAATATGTTTCTAAATAAAAAATCTGTTGTGGGCAGCACATGACTTTCCTTATCTAATGCAATGGATTTACTACTTTTACAGTAAAATAAAATAGATTATTCTTATAGCAGATATTTATATTCTTTCCAAGGTATTGAATTTTCGTCAATGAGTCGTCATTTTCATTGATTTAGCATCATTTTCAACCATTTGGCGAGATTTTCGTTAATTTGGCAACATTTAAAAATGTCGCCAAGTTGGCGACATTGCGCCAAATACGTCGCCAAAATCTCGCCAAGCGTTATGGAAGAAGAAATAAGTTAGTTATATAGCAGATGTCTGCGACCCACTTCACTACATGTCATACTGACGCACAGGTAGCATGTTAGAGCACCAGCAACTGACAATATGGCCCTCTGGACTGACAGAGTTATGAGGAACTCATCAACACAGGACAGAATTAAAAAAGTCATCCATTACTTGTAAGTAAACGGAGTTTATGTCATGGGTACAGCACCACACAACACACACACTCCAATTCGCAGTGATTGTGTTACATAGATGAATATAGTTATAGTGACTGTGTACATAAAAAAAATAGATACAGTGATTATATACATAAATAAAAATAGCTGAAGTGATTGTGAATACAGATAGAACTAGATAGTGACAATGTAGAAAAATTAAAATAGATAAAGTGTACATAGAGAAAAATTATTCTTGGACAAATATTTGAACTATACAAACTTTTTTTATTTCAGAAACTCAAAAACAATAATATTTTAATCGGCCAGGTGTCTGCGTACACCGTAGCCAATATGCACTGTCAAGCACCTGCGCATACTTTCTCGAGATAAGATTCCCAACTTTTTGCAAACACGCAAGTAGTTATAAAAGGGGCGTACCAGTCCAAAGAGGGGAGGCGGAGCAGCGCGGAGCAGGAGGAGAGGCCCTCTTTGGGAGGAGGGTCCCTCTTTGGGAGGATCCTCTTTGGAGTGTCTTCCCTCTTTGGAGTGGACCCTCCTTGGAGGGTCTTGAGACCCCCAGGAGGGAGGATGCCTCTCCTCCTGCTCCGCCTCCCCTCTTTGGAGTGGATCCTCTTTGGGAGGATGCCTCTCAGTGCCCCCCTCCCCTCTTTTGGAAGTTTGGTGAGGTGCAGCAGCACCGGATACCTCTCTTGGGAGGATGCCTCCGCCCAAAGAGGGCAATTGCGAAAGTCTTTCAGAGAGGCCTGATGACTCATACGGAGTGAGTTTCACTCTTGAGAGGGAATGTCACAATCGCTGACTGACCCTTGACCTGAGGAAGTGGTTTCAAGGGATTTCGCAATCGCTGACCGACCCTTGACCTGAGGAAGAAGTTTCAAGGGATGTCGCAATCGAACAATCTGGAAATGACGTGTCGCGCGTTGGAGCTCCTTAGCACACGTCCTCCCTCTCTGCTGGTCAGCGACAGAGTGAAAGATCTTATCAGCATGAAGTAGTTAAAGCGCCCTCTGGCGAATTTTGATGAAGTGCTGCCATCTATCGGCATTTTTTTTCCCAAAAGAATTTAATGTTTCACTGGTCAGGAGCTGGATTCGATCTTGGGTCCAACTGATTAGAAGTCGCGCGTCTTACCGCTGTGCCAAAGCACCCGTGCTTTATAGGCAGTTAACTTCGAAGTGTACCTTATCAGTGGAAGTTAGATTATTTTTCAAAGTTCATTCGAATAGCGATGCAAGGGTGCGTTTTAAAACAGAATGCTACGGAGTGAATATAAATCTGTGTATTATAACATTATGATTTTTTAAAACAAATGTATACACAAACTTTAAAAACACGAATGTAATAATTAGCTAAAATTGTATTCAGTGGATTTTTTTTTAAAAATAAATCAATACGATTTTTATAATAATAACGAAATGATTTCGAATGTTTAAAAACAAATTGATTACGGATGAACACACAAATTGTGTTCAATGAATACGATTCGACCATTTTAAGTGTTGTGTATCTAAAAATAAATGTATACACAAACTTTAAAAACACGAATGTAATAATTAGCTAAAATTGTATTCAGTGGATTTTTTTTTAAAAATAAATCAATACGATTTTTATAATAATAACGAAATGATTTCGAATGTTTAAAAACAAATTGATTACGGATTTCCAATGAACACACAAATTGTGTTCAGCGAACACACAAATTGTGTGACATGAATACGATTCGACCATTTTAAGTGTTGTGTATCTAAAAACAAATGTATACACAAACTTTGAAAACACGAATGTGATAATTAGCTAAAATTGTATTCAGTGGATTTTTTTTTTTTTTTTAAATAAATCTAACTATCAATATAATTTTTTTTAAAAATGATTTGAATACACCCAAGTATAGTTACGCATTTTCAAAATGGTGTTAAGTGAACAGGATTCGACCATTCTAAGTGTGTGTGTGTGTGTGATTTTTGAAAAATAAATCTAAAAGTATATAAAAATAATAATAATGAAAATTAGAACTCACAGAACGACCTCTTCACTACCCACTGGTCAAACTCCAAATGAGTGAGACACTCTCATTACGCTATTAAAAATTAGATCTTATCATCACCAGTATGAGGTGTTGCCACCTATTTTTTCTAATAATATATTTTTAATAGTTGGATACTTCAACGGTCTGATTTGCTACACGTAATCTAAAACACATCACTTTAATGATATTGTGCATCGAATATGATTCGGCCATTTTTTAAAATGGTGGATGTAATTGAAATATCGAAGTTTAGAATTTAACAAACTAACGAATTTTCACCCCCATAAATTTTAGCATTCAGTTTAAATAAAACCCAATGAATATGATATCACCATTTTAACATCGTAATTTTACTACCATGATAGAACTTAGAAGTGAGTGTACATTATTTTTCCCTGACACAAACACTTTTAAAATCTATTGCAAGTTTGGTTCTCACAATATATATTCCAATGAACGAGAATCGTCCAAGCGAGCATTTACAATAATCGTCCAAACACCCAGATAACGATTGCTATGGTCAATATCAGCACTCTCTTTCTCAAACATTTGATAAGAAATGATAAGACTCACGAGTTCCAAATATGAAGTCTATGTTAGAATAGATAAAACCTTACCATTGTAATCCAATCTGAAAAATAAAGTTTTTCAACAGCATGTGGTTTTGAGTATGTCTAAAAACCAAGTGGCATATTTAAAACCTGAAAAATAAAGTTTTTCCATGTATACCAAACGAGGCTGTAAAAATCCTTTAAAGTGTTTATGTTTGATTCACTAAAAACACAATATTTTTAAAAAATAAAACACACATTTTATTAATCATAAAAATAGTTATATACAGCAATTTTACAATTAAAATATTTACATTAAATGCAGCACAGATACCCAATTACTTGATTTTTATCACTCTAGCCGTCATTAAAAAAAAAAAAAAAAAAAAAAAAAATTAATGTTTATTATAGAATATTTTAAAATTAAGGTGTTTAAAAGAAATTAAATTATTTAAAAGAAATGCAAAAAAAAAATTAAAATTTAAGAATTGAAATGAAAATTTAATTAAAACTGCTAAAGAATAAAAATCAAGTAAATGGGTACTTACAATATTCCCCGTTTGTACATCTTTACATCAATCCCACTGAAATGGTCCGGGCTTATATAATAACTCCATACATTTTCATGTATGGAGTTGCAAATTTTAGGTATGCTTATGTGGAATAGTGCATCCTGCTTTACGCTTCTCAACTTATCCTCAGCAGATGTATTCATGCAGGCGTGTCGTCTCTGTGAGCAGTGGTCCACCACACAACCCTCACAGTAAAATAACTTTTCGCCTGCATGAAGTATTTCTGTCTGAACGCATTTTACGATGTGCGTTCGCAGCAACTCTCTGCAGTTTGGAGGCATGATTCCCTGTGGGAATTGTTTCTGTACAGCTAGGACTTTAGAAGGTAAAACCTTGCTGTACAGTACATGAATCACAGCCTCCGACACTGTGTCGTGAAGCCCCCTTAACACATTTATTTGTTCCATCGACAGTTGTACTGCCGATGGCTTTAAATGAAAAGGGCCATCACCGGACTGGTAGAGTTGCTGCATGTGACATTGCCCATTGGCGTTCAGAACGAGGAGTTGGTTGTTTGCCACAAAGCTAGTGGTTTTATACACATCGCTAAAGTTGTGTATTTTTGTCACAAATTCACACCATGTTGGAGGTGTCATGACCACCCCATGTCTCGTTGGCACAAGTTCTCCTCGTACGTCTGCATATTTGCGAATGTGCAGACGCACAGAATAGTTCCACACGTAAATGTTTATAAAGTATAAAAAACCCAACGAGAACGTATGGAGTGGCTCAACATCGCTGAGAAGAGTGGCAGGTCTGTTAGTACCAGAAGCAGGACCAGGTGTGGTGGCAGGTCTGTTAGTATCAAAAGCAGGAACAGGTGTGGTGGCAGGCATGTTAGTACCAGAAGCAGAAGCAGGTGTGGTGGCAGGTCTGTTAGTACCAGAAGCAGAAGCAGGCATGGACGTACCAGGCATGATAGCAGGCATGTTAGTACAAGAAGCAGAAGCAGGCATGGAGGTAGCAGGCATGTTGTTGACAAGTATGTTGGTACCAGGCATGGTAACAGCAGGAGCAGGAACAACTTTCAAAATCATAGGCTCATCATCATCGGCGGTGGTGGCAGCCATTCCAAAAGCAGTAGTGTTGGTGATTGCGATGTAAGGTGGCGAATCTGGCCCAGCGTATGCAGCCTCAAGCCAATCACCGTTCTCCAACAAACTCTGCGACATATTCAAATTGAAAAAAAAAATTTCTAACACCAGACGCTCAAAACTTGGAAAAGTGTGGAAAGAACTTTTGTGCCGAGGCGTTATATACCCTGACTATAATCACACGATCACTTATCTGCAATCATGTGATGACAGATCACGTGAGAAGACTTATCGTATATCACAGGGTGCTGGCTGATCACGTGGTCATAGGGTGATGTCAGATCATGTGAGAACACTTATCTATCATTATATGATTATGCCAGATCACGTGACAACGCTTATCGCATATCACATGGTGATGACACCTTGTAAATATATCCCTCCCTACCATATAAAGTCATGGAATGCACCCTTCTCCCGCTTATCGACACATGGTTTGTGATAAGCTTTTACTGATAATGTCCACCCAATGAGTCATTCGGAGTTGAACGCTCGACAGAGTAGGTCGCTTATGTTGGTATGTATACATTTTTATAATTTATAAGTGTGTTAGAAATAAAGACACATCATATTTCATTTACACATACTTTTATTTAAAGTTCAACCACTTTACATTTTTTCTAGTTCTTGTGGGTGTACTTTTGTAGGGATGGGCATATACATGCTTGTTCTTTACATAGTGTCGTGGAATGTTCATTTCATCTAATGCTGCTAGAAATGCTTCTTTGGCCACAACCTCGCTCTTCCTGTTGGTGAATATCAGATTAAAAAGGTCTACAATGTTGGATTTGGGAACAATGTCTCGATGATGTAGAATTTGCCCTCTGTCATTCCAATCCAATATATCTGGATGTCTTTTGATGAGTGAAATCATTTCATTGGCATATCTTTTTAATTTTGCAGGCACACTGTTTAATAGAACAGCATCATAGCTGTTTACAGAGTCTTTGGTAATCTTTTCAGATTTTTCCTTTTTAATTAATATTTTTTCTTCAGGGATATCCTGCTCCTCTTGGATCGACGCTTGAATGGGCGTGTTGAAAGAATTCATCTTTAGTTTCTTTTGCAAAAGTTCGTAATATAGTTTCACTTTATCGTCTTCGCCGAGAGAACTGTTTAAAATGCGAGCCATTTCCTTGTCGAAAGTGGTCATATGCTTCTCGCTGGGTACATGTTTGGAGAGAGACTCTTCGGGAATCAATGCATATTTTTTAGCGTGCTCCATTAAAAAGTGTTGAAATCACACTCAATGCTGCTGGAATCAATAAGTTTAAAAATCCACCTTTTTGAATGAGGAGTTTTCGTTTCTGGTACAGAGGTTTACGTCTCTGTGCCAATTCTCGCAACGTAGTCTTGTGTTTACGGAGCTTGACTTTTTGATGCTTCGTGAGAGGAATATTCCCTTTTAATGTGTTGAGACTACACTCGCAGAGAGCCTTTATACAAGAAGATGGAATTTTTTTCAGTAGATTCTTTCGTAATTTCGAGGGGCAAATTTGCAGCAGCTGCAACTGACTTAGTTGTTCTTGGGTGAGCGTCATCTTTACAAGTGAAGAAAAGACACCGGCACATTATGTTTTTATGCAAAAATGTGTCTCGCTTGGTAGACATATTGCGTCTGCCCCGGTAAAATATTAGTCCGCAATCGCATTTCTTCCGGTGTTTCACTCCGCAAATCTATAAACAGATATGAATAGGGTTTTTTAGTGGCGTCTTCATACACTTCTTGAAAATATCGAGTCTGCCTGGGATACAACTGTTTTCCCAAGTGCGTGATTTGACTCAAATCTCTTCGATTTTTACAGAGAAGGAGGTAGTGGGCGTTTAATGTAATTTCACGCATTTCTTTTCCTTTGTGAAAAAAATTTTGTGTGATAAACACGACACTCAGATTCATGTGGTGACTTCCCTTTGTAAATAAATGCGTTAAGCGTTTATCGCTGCCACACTCGGACATTAGATCGTCTATAATAAAAAGCGTATTGGATTCCAAATACTCTCGATAATTCCCGGGTAGCCCTTCCACAAAAGTAACATCGGGAATTTCATCGTAAAGTGGTTGGTGGATTCCATAAAACCATACAATTTTATCGATGGGTGGTGAAAACATCTCCCGCTTGTGTTTTAACAAATCGCGAACAAAGAAACTTTTTCCGCAACCCGTGGGACCTGAAATGACCATTGTGAAAGGATGTTGCATAGTCGGAAACTCCATGGTAAATGAGGACACAGGTTTGTTCACATCCATATTTATTGGTAAAAAGGTGTAGCAATCTTAAAATGCTTGGTTACAAAATTATAAATTTTTATGTCATTAGATAGTTCGTTGGGTACAAAAGATAACATAAAATCTTTCAGAGAAGTTCCGCGACATCTAGAATATAAATAATAAATACAATAGTGACCACAGACGGCCGTGACATTGCTTTGCAGGGGCATACAATTATAGTCCATGCATTGAAAAGATGATACGTAGTCTGATATAGCTCCGTCAAAAGTGTCGGGTGAGTGTCCATAAGAATCGAAAAATTCTATACAATCTCGAAAAGGCAAGTAAAAGGCTAACCAGTGGCTGCCAGGTTCTGTCGATGAGTCCACATTAGCCACGAAACAGGTGGGATATCGTTCAAACTTTTCAGGTAGATTGTCACTTGCAAAAACACCTAAAAAGGAATCACTCGTAAAAATGTTCTTGGATAGTGCTTTGTTCAACTGCTTGGTATCCATTTTTTTTTTAATTGGCAAAATCACACAGAATGTGACGAGACTTGTTAATTTCAATCTCGTTTCAAATTCCGCATACACCAAGATGGAAATGGTTTCTCGAAGAGCTTTAGAAAATTTCACTTCTACCCGTAAATTACCTTGTTGCTGTAAATTCATATGGGGACCATCACACATGTCGGGCGACAAATCAAAAGCATACAAAGTATATCCTGCTGCAAATTCGTCTCGGGTCAGGTGAATTCCCTTGTCTTGGTTAAATCCGGGGAACAGAGTGTGATACGCACGAATGTAGTTGTTGTCTTCAAAGTTTAATTCTAAAGGCTTGCTTGGAACTGGATTGCCGTCTACGTAAACACTTAAAAAGTTTACGTGTTGATGGTCTAGAAAAAATGGATTTAATGCATATTGTCCATTCATAGCAGCATTATTAAGGCATGCAATAACCACTCTTTTTGGCATAACACCCAAAAAGACATTATCTTGCATAAAAGACCAACTTCCTTTCGACACTGAATATGTTTTGCATAATACACGATCTATAGGATACTTTGCTAAATTCTTTTCCAAGGCTTGGACGTGTCCTAATAATACTCCGGGGCTTACTTTAACTTTTCGAACAAACATGGAAGCGTGCTCTAACAAAACTTTGTAGTCGGGTTTGGGGGCGTTGGACACTAAACAAAAATCAGATTTGCTTCGTGTCATTTTTATTTTCAAATCCACCAAATTCAACATGAGGCGATTTTGTTGAAATATATCGTAATGAATCTGTCCGATCATGTCCACAGTTCTACTTAATTTACTCATTTCATATCTTTTTTTCAATCCTTCGTTGGAGTTCTCTGATAGAGGGTCTATATCACTCAGATTCGTATCTTTAAAGAAACATTCACAGGTGAGTAAACTTTTCTTGGCATCTGCTCCATAATTTAAAAGTGTTTCTATGTAGGCTCTGTAGGGATAGGTGTTGGTGGCTGAAGAAATCACTCGCTCGTTTAAACTGACGTCTACTTGTGAGAATAACGAATGCAAAAACAAGTTCACGGGAGCTACCGATTCTTTATCAGGTAAAGGGGTTCCGTCCGATTTCACAATTTTAGCTTTAACATACAAGAATGAAGAACCCAAATCCATATATTCGTCTCCACTTCCCGATATGTTAAACTCTATGGGACCTCCATCTCGTATGTTAGACAGAGGGTGAAATTCTATAAAGTGGCCTTTTTCTATGGCCGTTTGGGTCGGTGGGGTCACAAATAAATCCAGTTCAGACTTGGTACAGGGAGTGGAATCTTTATGAATCAATGTCGTCATTCTGAGGAGAAAATATCGCGTGCTTTCACCTTCTTAGCAGCTGGAGAAATGATTCGATTTTTGGAGAGTCTCCTCTTTTTATGGAATTTTTTTTTATGTCCTGAACCAATCATCGTTTTCATTTTACTCGCAGCCTTGTCTGTCAGATTACGTCCTGCCTCCTTCAAATGGCGTTGGGCAGCCGCTTTGAAATTCTCTCCTCTAGTTACGTCATTCAACACATTCACTCCGCTATGCCACATTTGTCTTCCGACGGCTTTCGCCCCCGACTTTAAAAGTGGAACAGCCGCTCTGAAAAAGGACCGAAAAAGGCTTCCAAAGCCATAGCCTTTCTGAAAAGTGCTTCCTTGGTAGTAATCAAGGCCTTGACCTGTTTGGTTAACATAATAGTCTTCGAAGGATTTTTTACAGCATTCATAAGGAACATACATTATGAGAGGTACTTTTGGCGAAAGTGTAGTTTCACGTATGAGCGTCCGCGTTCGAATGGCGTCAATGCTCCTGTGTGCGTTCTTATAACGATTTCCAGAGTGTCGATCATTTTTCTACTCACGGGTAGGTAGTGAGGTCGATCGAATTTCATGGAAACCAACTCCCCGTCATTTCCAGTGACTTTAACGATACGTAAAAGAGGTGCCACTACGTCGCCGACAATTTGCGGTTCTACAATGTCTGAATATACAAACAGTACACGATAATGTGCGTTTACATCTGCTACATAGATTCCTTCGCTCATCACTTCATGATCAGATTCTGAAGAAATCACCATGGGCTCGAAACCCAACACTTGGGCTAAGCCATCTTGTAAAATCACTCTTGCCTTGTTCTTTACTTTAATGCGAACTCGTTTCGTGATAGGACTATAATTGAAGAATATCTTGTTTTGGTGTTCTTTAATGAATATAGCCTTTAAAACATCGGGAATGGTTTCGTAAAATCCAGGTGGGATTCTCCGTCCAATCATTTTCCCATCACCTAGATCAAATCCGATAAAATTGTTCTGAGCAGTGATATTCATCCAGGTATGTGGGTATAAAAACTCTGTGAGTCCTATCTCCCATGCGCCCTTTAACTCTATGGGGACGGGCAATCTTGTAATAAAATGTGAAATTTTATTCTCCGGGAAAAAACTCATCGAGCTGTCGCTCGGTAGTGTCACGTAGAAACTCATCTTGGCGAATGATTTTTTAAATGTAGAGTTCCCCTCTTTTATAATGTGGATAAATGAGATGCAGGAATCCACTGGTTAAACTTGGCAGGGTATCCACGATATTTCACAAAATATTCCAAATGTTTTTTTCGATATCGTTTCTTTAAAACATGTTCGATCGGATATTCCTCTTTCATTCTCACTTTCTGCAATTCTTGCAAGTAAAAAGTTCCTTGAATCACTTCTCCTAGTAAATCTTTAATTCTGTAAACAGCTGGCTCTCTTTTAACACATTCTGTAACTTTAAAAAGTTCTTCAGACCAGTTTGTTTCGTATCCCTTTTCAAAGGTCATTTTTGCTTTGGATACTCGCACAACATCTCCCTCGCTTAAAATACATTTTGAGACACGAGTGGGAAAATTTCTATAAAGGGTATTCCACACTTGTGCTTCATTATTCTTATTGACTTCAACAGGGGCTTTCTTAATGCTAGAGTGAAAAGTGTGATTATAACTGTGTATGAGCGAATCCAACACATCCAAATAACGATATGTATTTTGACTGGTAAAGTATTTCCACATTTTCGATTTCAAGGTCCGATTAAAGCGCTCAATAACCGAGGCTTTTGTCGTGTTAAAAGTTGTAAAAAACTTCACTTTATTCTCTTTCAAATACCTCTGAAATTGTTTATTTTTAAATTCAGTACCTTGGTCTGTCTGTAATGATTTGGGAATACGTTCTGCGAATATGGTTTGAAAAGCCTCTAAAATATCTACTCCACGCTTTTGCTTTAGTGGTATTGCCCATGCGTATTTGGATAAAATGTCAATACAGGTCAAAATATACCGGAAACCGTCATTATGATTTTTCAATGAAGACATGTCGGCTAAATCCGCTTGCCATTGATGGTCTATGCCGTGTACAATTACACGATTCGTTAAAAATTTTCGTTGAACTGGCTTGTGTAGTGTGTAGGCGTCTACACTCTCCAACCATGCCTTTATATTCTTCTTGCTGACTTTTCCGTGAAGAGCGCTATATAAAGCATCTACTCCACCAAAGCTGGCAGGGTGTCGCGGGTCTTGATATGTTAAATCCATCAGCTTGCGAGGGAAATATTGACAGTATCATTCAAATGTAATAAAATATTTCTTGGTAGTGTCACTCCTAATAAGACTTCCGACACAATGTATACCACAAACAGTAAGAAAAAATATACACATGTAATGATAACCTCTTCACGCGAAGCCATCTTTCGAAATGAGACGTTCCTCTGTTTTATTCTTCTTATAAACACATGAAAATAATTTTTCAAATCTTAATATTCTATCTTTAAATCGATATGCATCAATCTCCCAGAATCCTTTCCGATCTTCATCGTGGGGTATGTACACAATGTGTACGTAATCCGAAAAAGTGACACACTTCATCTCGCTAAATTAAAAAAATTATTGAATAAATAATAAAGTTCTCTGCCAGTAGAGGGCGCCGCTAGTCATCTGAGTGGTTTAAATATGGTAGAGAAGGTTAAATAGCAAACTGTTATTAAGGGTCTATGGAGTAGTTGGCAGAGCGTTCACCAACTGGTCCATGGATGCTTTTAGTTCCAGGTTCGAACCCCGACACGAAAACTAAATTTTACAACACATGAAAAAAAAAATTAAAGCATATATTAAAAAAAATCGTATATACATCTGAAATTATATATCAATCTCATTCAAACTTGTTTATTTTGTATCAGACCCTTGAAGTATCCAGTTAGTAGAAATATATTATTATAAAAATAGTTGGCAGCACCTCATACTGCTGACGTCATTATTTTGTATCAGACCGTTGAAGTATCCAACTATTAAAAATATATTATTAGAAAAAATAGGTGGCAACACCTCATACTGGTGATGATAAGATCTAATTTTTAATAGCGTAATGAGAGTGTCTCACTCATTTGGAGTTTGACCAGTGGGTAGTGAAGAGGTCGTTCTGTGAGTTCTAATTTTCATTATTATTATTTTTATATACTTTTAGATTTATTTTTCAAAAATCACACACACACACACACTTAGAATGGTCGAATCCTGTTCACTTAACACCATTTTGAAAATGCGTAACTATACTTGGGTGTATTCAAATCATTTTTAAAAAAAATTATATTGATAGTTAGATTTATTTAAAAAAAAAAAAAAAAAAAAAAATCCACTGAATACAATTTTAGCTAATTATCACATTCGTGTTTTCAAAGTTTGTGTATACATTTGTTTTTAGATACACAACACTTAAAATGGTCGAATCGTATTCATGTCACACAATTTGTGTGTTCGCTGAACACAATTTGTGTGTTCATTGGAAATCCGTAATCAATTTGTTTTTAAACATTCGAAATCATTTCGTTATTATTATAAAAATCGTATTGATTTATTTTTAAAAAAAAAATCCACTGAATACAATTTTAGCTAATTATTACATTCGTGTTTTTAAAGTTTGTGTATACATTTATTTTTAGATACACAACACTTAAAATGGTCGAATCGTATTCATTGAACACAATTTGTGTGTTCATCCGTAATCAATTTGTTTTTAAACATTCGAAATCATTTCGTTATTATTATAAAAATCGTATTGATTTATTTTTAAAAAAAAATCCACTGAATACAATTTTAGCTAATTATTACATTCGTGTTTTTAAAGTTTGTGTATACATTTGTTTTAAAAAATCATAATGTTATAATACACAGATTTATATTCACTCCGTAGCATTCTGTTTTAAAACGCACCCTTGCATCGCTATTCGAATGAACTTTGAAAAATAATCTAACTTCCACTGATAAGGTACACTTCGAAGTTAACTGCCTATAAAGCACGGGTGCTTTGGCACAGCGGTAAGACGCGCGACTTCTAATCAGTTGGACCCAAGATCGAATCCAGCTCCTGACCAGTGAAACATTAAATTCTTTTGGGAAAAAAAATGCCGATAGATGGCAGCACTTCATCAAAATTCGCCAGAGGGCGCTTTAACTACTTCATGCTGATAAGATCTTTCACTCTGTCGCTGACCAGCAGAGAGGGAGGACGTGTGCTAAGGAGCTCCAACGCGCGACACGTCATTTCCAGATTGTTCGATTGCGACATCCCTTGAAACTTCTTCCTCAGGTCAAGGGTCGGTCAGCGATTGCGAAATCCCTTGAAACCACTTCCTCAGGTCAAGGGTCAGTCAGCGATTGTGACATTCCCTCTCAAGAGTGAAACTCACTCCGTATGAGTCATCAGGCCTCTCTGAAAGACTTTCGCAATTGCCCTCTTTGGGCGGAGGCATCCTCCCAAGAGAGGTATCCGGTGCTGCTGCACCTCACCAAACTTCCAAAAGAGGGGAGGGGGGCACTGAGAGGCATCCTCCCAAAGAGGATCCACTCCAAAGAGGGGAGGCGGAGCAGGAGGAGAGGCATCCTCCCTCCTGGGGGTCTCAAGACCCTCCAAGGAGGGTCCACTCCAAAGAGGGAAGACACTCCAAAGAGGATCCTCCCAAAGAGGGACCCTCCTCCCAAAGAGGGCCTCTCCTCCTGCTCCGCCTCCCCTCTTTGGACTGGTACGCCCCTTTTATAACTACTCACGCAGCGGACTTATATGTTGCCTACACCAATGCCTTGAATGAATGATATGAAGGTGGGTGGCTCCAGAAGAGCCTAGCACATCGACCAGAGGTCTATTGTACTACCCCAAAAAGAAAATGAAGATCCCTAAGAAAAGAGACCAGTAGCCGATGCGAAAATAAGCAGCCACTTGACAGGTATGTCGTTCAGCTCCCAGGGTTCAATCACATGACGACCAATGACACCAATGCCTTGTGCAAGGTTGGCAGTCCGCCTGCGGCGTCCTTAGTTATATAGCAGATAAATGACTATTGCGTTCAAATACAAAAGTATTACTCAAAGTATCTTTTCTCATGAATGCAACGAGCTAGATCCACGAAAATGATGTCACCAAATTTATCGCATTATATTGCATATGAAAAATGAACATATTTCTTAGCACTTAATATATTGTTTTTAATTTATGGGATTTTTTTTATAAATTTATTTGAAAAATGTGCAATATCCCGAGAACGGTTCATGCTAGCGTTCTAAAGTTTATGTCAATCGTTTTCCAAGGAAACATTACATAAGAAATGTCTATTTGAGTAACTATATTAAAGGTTTTGAATTTTTGATGATTTTGTCAAAATTTTACTCGAAAATTTTGGCGGATTCTGAACATTCGATTGCGTCTAAAAACAATAGATTTCCAGTATTCACGGATTGTGAGTTTTGCGCCAAATTTCATTTGAATCGCTCCATTCGTTCGTAAGATATCGTCTCCACAGACTCACTGTCACACACACAGAGACATCACTTCAAAAATGTTTGATTCGTGATCAGGGATGCTTGAAACGTGCTCTCTCGTCGAAAACTCGAATTCGAATTTTCGACCCCGTCACAATACTTTCCTTATACATTATGTATATAAGGAAAGTAAAAATATTACACTTACATTTACTATTTAAGAATGTTTCATATTATTGGATTTTATAATTATTTATTATTTAATCTTCAACGTGTTCAAAAAAATTCTAGGCTCGTCCATTCTAGTCTGTTTTCCCCTGTAAATCAATTAGCCTCTGAAGTTCATCTATTTCCTTGGAATTTCTTAATATGTTTGAGAAATACTGTACACACAGACAGACGGGCCTCAATAAACATGGTTTATTCATATTTAAAAAAACTACCAAAATTCTAATATCAATTTTTGAACTTTTTTCAAATAGCATATAATGGCTTCTTTACATTTCTCGTTATTTACACATACGTTATTTATGTATTTATTTACATATACGTTACTTCTATTACATATAATTTTTCCAGCTTTGAACTTTAAAAATCATAATTCACAATTATGACCAATAAATATATATTATTTTTGCAAATATAATCTTATAAATGAATCTAATATCTGGTAAATAAGATTGAGGTAAGTCTATACAATTAAGACGCGTACAGCCAAGTCATGCGTGTCATTCGATTTAAATGCAAATTCTCAATGTATAAAATCAGATTCATTTCAAACGGGAGTTAATAATTAGCATGTGCACAAAATATATGAAATATAATAATAATTAATATTTTAAAAATAACTTGCAAAATATTCTCCCCACACTAGTGAAACTCAATATAAATGGCATCATTGAATAACAAATAAGTTTTACAACGATAAATAATAAAGCTAGATTGATAAAAACATAAAGGATATTTGTGAGGTGTTTACGGTGTAAGATCGTAAATCTTGATGACTAGCGTAAGCCGCGATCGAACAACTACCCACTAGGAATGAATCCTTCCAGCAGACGTATTGTTTGTTACTTTCCTTATATGCAGTAATGTATAAGGAAAGTATTGTGACGGGATCGAAAATTCGAATTCGAGTTTTCGAAGGGGGAGTACATTTCAAGCATCCCTGAACGCGAATCAGACATTTTTGAGATTATTTTGAAATGTGTGTGTGTGTGTGTGTGTGTGTGTGTGTGTGTATGTGTGTGAAAGTATGTGTATGTGCGTGTGCATGTGTATGTGTCAGTGAGTCTGTGGAGACGACGCAATCGCATGTTCAGAATCCGCCAAAATTTTCGAGTAAAATTCTGACAAAATTATCAAATATTCAAAACATTTAATATAGTTACTCAAATAGACATTTCTTATGTAATGTGTCCTTAGAAAACGATTGAAGTCGAACGATTGAAACGATGTGTCCTTAGAAAACGATTGTTCTTTAGAACGCTAGCATGAACCGATCTCGAGATATTGCACATTTTCAAATAAATTTATCAAAAAATCCTATAAATTAAAAAGAATATTAACTGTTGAAAAACATGTTTACTTTTCATATGTAATATCATGCTATGAATTTCGTGACATCATTTTCATGGATTTAACTCGTTCCATTCATGAGAAAAGATACTTTGAGTAATACTTTTGCATTTGAACGTCAATAATCATTTATCTGTTATAAAAATAACTTATTTCTCCATCCATAACGCTTGGCGAGATTTTAACGATGAATTTGGCGGAATGTCGCCAACTTGGCGACTTTTTAAATGTTGCAATGTTGCCAAATTAACGAAAATCTCACCAAATGGATAAAAATGACGCTAAATCCATGAAAATGACGACTAATTGATAAAAATTCAATATCTTGGAAAGAATCTACTATAAGAATAATCTATTTTTGTTACTGTAAAAGTAATACATTCATAGCATTATATAAGGAAAGTCATATGCTGCCCACATCAGATTTTTATTGCATGGTATGAAGTTATCGTCATTGCATGTACTATCATTCGCTGATAAAAGGCGCCCGCGATTATCGCGGGGCGCATCTATGTTTATCTGTGGGGGCCGAAAAAGTATCTGCTAAAAAAAGTCACCACAAAAAATATTGAAGCTAAAATAGTGTCCGTTAGCTTAGGCACCGTAGTTGATGCCATTTATAATTTATGAAACTACAGCTTTTTCTCACGACGTATAGTCGATTTTTTTTATAACTTGTATTCTATTTGGTTAATTCTATATTTAGAATTACCGGTAATTAAATTTACCGGTCTATACGTCTCTCTATATTTTTAATAGTTAAAATTTTGAAATATCTTTCTATACTTAATTTAACTTTTAGATTATTTTATCTATAATAAATTGTACTAGTTCTGTACGTCAGTATTATTATGATTTCCTCAATATTATTACCCAAAACAAACACGTACTAAATATTTTAATCAACATTGACCTTTTCTAACATAAAACTTTTCTATTTGCTTAAAGTTACAATTCGCTGTTCAGAGAAATGAATATTAAAAAAAAATGTTTACAATCATTGTCATTCATGCAAAAGTGCTTGTATCATCTTAGAAGTGTACATTTATTCATTTATTCTATTTAAGGATTATTTCATTTCTACGAAATATTAGCTATATCCACACTAAGTAGAGTTACACTTGTTCTGAATAGCAGCAACATTCATGTCATATACTTGACCGGCAGTGCCTAAATATTTGATGCAAGAATAACTACACGCTAAATACGGTATTTGCGTATATAATCGTTAGATCTTTGAAACATTACAGCTAGAATGCATAAAGGCTCGCAAATAGGAGCTTTAAGTGCTTAAAGATTCCTTCAAGTATGTATGCATCGGATCTTAAAGTACATGTCCCAAGTCAAACACAGTGTAATTTCTGAGATATCTATGTCCTAGGTTTGAAATTTGAACTTTAGACTCTTTCATATCTTTTAGAATAGGTTTCGCGGTATGCTTCGAAAGTATTTATATATAAAATATTTAGAGTATTTTAATCATTTATTTAATGCAAAAATGTACCCTTTTTCATTATTTACCATGCGAGACCTACGAGAATAAGTGTGTGTTTACGCTGTTTAAGTACCTATACGTAATTCTGTAAGGAATACAGCAATTTTCAAAAGAATTAAGTAGTTCAAATGAAGTGTGGAGTAATTAATTCATTTAGTAAAGAAAATGAGATTTAAATGGAAAAAAGATCGCAACGCAAATATACTGCACGCATGAAATATGAAAGACATACGAACATTTCGAAAACACTTTAAGGGTTTTAGTCCTGTGCAATCAAACTAAAAACTACACACAAAATGAGCTTCCCACCTGCTGGTTACTGCTAAAATGCTATTCTAGGTGTTGTATCATCACTGCTGATGATTACAAGTCGACAGCAAGTGATAACCTCATTTAAAATGTAGCTGTTTTCTTGACGAACTGTAAATGAAAACCCAAAATATTTTCGAAACTATCGTCTACTTTTTTACACTCGATTCATGTATCATTTTATTTGCTGATCTACTTATTTATTATTTATGCTCAAAAGAACGTTCTATCTTCAAAAGTATTGTTTAATTGAAAAATTACAACAATGCCTTCCATCCCTAATTTTTACAGAATATTTATTCTGAAATAATATAAATATTTTTACATAATTATGATTACTATTGTTGAGTGAATAATCGTTTTATATATGAATTGCATTTTGAAATACTAATAGGAATATTTATGACAAACACGTTTTCCTGCTTGTCATTGCAGATATCAATTTTTAGACGCTAGTGTGCGTGTGAAAAACGTAAAACAAATTCTTGAGCGTTATCCTAATTATTCTCTGTATTATAATGCAAAAAATATTTATTTATGTATTAATAACAAGTTTATTCTTCCTGTTAAGAGACACAGAGCACTTCAAACTAAGAAACTATTTGAAACAGATTTCTTAAATTCACAAACAGATTCACTTTACCCACCATGGGTTTTTCTGCAAGTCGCAAAAACGATCTCAAATTAAACTGTTATCGTTTTGATATTCCGATTCATTAGTTCCGTTAAGGATGGATATATCTAAGTATGCGTATATGCTCATAGGGGGCTTGTAGTCACTTTAAACTATAGTTCCGGATCAAAGTGTCCCTTATGTTACTATAAAGAACTATACAGTGTCAAAATATCCCAATTCAGTCTTTTCTTTCTTTCTTACATGGCAACGCGTTGCTTATTTTTTGCAGTGAATACATGGTTCTTAAGAAATTCCTTAAGCACCCCAAAAAACTTTGAAATGAAATGAAATCCTTTCTTTTTTGAGGAAGTTGGTCCTCAGGGCCCCGTCACCTGTTCTGTCAATGGCCATCGATATGAACGTCTTTTGAAAAGTCACGTTATACCCGCACTTCAAGAGCGTCAGTGTATCGATAACACTATTTTCATGCAGGATGGGGCTCCACCACATATCGCAAAACCAGTGAAGCAGCTACTTCGCTGTCATTTTGGAGATAACAGAATCATCAGCCACCATTTTCCTGTAAGATGGCCAGCACGTTCCCCTGACCTCAATCCATGTGATTTCTGGCTTTGGGGGCATCTGAAGAATGCGGTGTTTATTGCACACATTACCAATTTAGCAGAGTTTAAGCATCACGCATCACATCCACAATATCTCTAAAGAAACACTCAAATCTGTTGTTGAACACGCTATTTTGGGCTTTCAGCTTGTTTCAGAATGTGAAGGACAGCATAATGAACATTTATTACGTCATTAGCCAATGAGTAAGTCAACGTTTATTACTTTTGTATTGCATTCTAGTGTAGTAAAGCGCCAATTATTCTCCTAGCGGCGACTTTTTGAACTACTGTTTTTTTCTTCACCAAACAAAATTTCATTGCTCCACAAGTGTTCACGGAAAAATTCAAATCATTCTGACCAGTGCTTTTTACTTGAGACCATTTTCAAACCGGGAACTTAATTATAATCACCCTGTACTTGTTAAGTATATCTTTAGTAAAATATCTATGCCTCATCAAATGGAAGTTGCAACACCCTGAGTCGAAAATTGAAGAAGTTAGGAACATTAACTCAACAACAAAGCAAGATAGAGAAAAAATGTTAAAGTTCTGGTGTATTGTTTAATTAGTAGATATGGGCATCAGGAGCAAATAAAACCCATACATGGAATAAATAGCTATATAACTAAATAGCCATAGTATACCATAAATAGCTACCGCACTTCATTGGCTGATAGATGCTGCAAGAAGGTGGAACCTGAAAAGTTTGTCAATGTGGGGCGGTTATATTCTGTATCGAATTCCAATGCACCTTAACTGAGGGCATTTTGAAAAAGCTGTACATTCGATTATTCCTGTGCATTTTAGCACTATTTTATCATTCCCAAATGTGACAGCGAATCTCGTATAAGCATATTGTGTTAAACAAATGACTTCTGTAACAAGTATGGTTTTGATTCTACGAGGCAGAAGAAAATTGGGTTAAAGTGAAATATCACTTTAATATAAATACTTAAAGTTGCATTAACGTTGTAGACCATTTAAACAATGGGCTATAACTGTAATGTCATTTTAATGTCACTTGCTGCACAACTTTGTACGAAGAATTTTCCTTCTGTCTCGTTCTATTGTGGAGTTCTTGTCCATCAATGTCTACCATCCTCCTCTAACGGTGCTAAAATCAATTTTATTCGTTGGGACATATTCATTTAAAAATAGATAGACTTAAAGTGTACACTTAGGGACATTTCATTAAGTTATTTGGATTCAGTAGGACTTTCATACAAACCCAGTATATCGATAAAAGTGAAAATTAATGTCTATTAATATTTTTCATTATTGAATAAAATGAATAGACTGTAATCAGTGTACTATTATATTGAATAACGGTATTTTGTATTTAATACGATATGTATTCTGATACACTCTGTTGCAAAAAATATACACACGCACAAAAAATAAGCTACAGACTCAAAACTCTACATGCAAATGCCGTTATATGAGTTATATAAATGGACAAACTGCCAGAGCCATGAAGTTATAAGGTTTATGCAGAGCTCATCATGCAGCATTTAAAACGACCGTTGTTCTCACTCACAGGCAATTGGACTAGATTTTCTGTGTGTTACTGTAAGTTGTGCAGATACCTTCGAGTCCCACCGGCGCAACAAGTAATTGTCGGATTTAGAGAAAAGTCGCATCATAGACCTAAAGGAAGCTGGTTGATCTCAGTCGCCATATTGGTCGGAGCAATATGGTAGTTGCTCGGTGTGGAAAACAGTAGTTAAGATAATGCAGATCATTGACGCTCAAAACGCTCCAGACAATCGCTTGACAGGATCGTACAGTCAGAAGAGAAGCCACGTCCACACCAATGACGTCCTATCATCCGTTTGAAAGTGTTTGCCGTCTTTCATGCATCCTGTATCAAGGAATACTATTCGGAAATAACTGGCAGAAAGTGGGATTAGGATTCGACGTCCATTAAGACGTCTACCACTGACCACTCAACAGATCCGTCTAGATTGTTGCCGAGTTTGGTCATCCTGGACAGTGTTCTATTGGAGGAATATTGCTTTAGTGACGAATCCAACTTTTCTCATACTGCTGATGACCGCTGAATGTGTGTGAGGAGGAGAACTAGTCACAGTTCCGATCCCGCATTTGTTGGGGAGCATCATACGTCCATCACACGTTGTGTGACAGTCTGCCCTGAGCCAAGTCCTGAGATAACCCTTCTCCTCTAGCTGTGCTGCAAGCCAATCTGGCGATTTACCTTACTGGTAGGTTGGACTGTCTGGGTCGAAGAAGAAGAATCTGATGACTCGCTTGTGCGTCGACGATATTCTGGAGCCGATTATGCTGACTATGTTGTCAAGCTACCCAGTTTGCATTTACCCACAAGACAACGATCGAACATTGCTGATATTGCGTGACTTTCTCAATACTGTCTTCGAGGATTTCGTATCCTTAGGTGGCCATCCACGGCCCCAGACCATTCACCAATAGAACAAGTCTGAGACGGTAATTTCACATATTTTGGAATATCACGGAATTATCTCACCAGTTGCAAGAATCTTCCGCAGAATCCCATAAGAAACTTAATTAAATCTATATTGCACTGAATGTCGACTTGTATAGCTGCCAGGGGAATATTTACTACTGAAATATCATCTTCTTGTTGCAATTATTTGTTAATAAAACGTTTTTTTCTGCTCCAAAATTTTTGTTATTTGCATATCTTCTCAAACGATACATACATGCCGATGTGAGCCGATATTGTTTTGCATCAGGATGTATTTTGTATTATTATTCCATATAATCATCTTCAATATATAAGGAATATTAAGGAAATTTCTGCTTCGGGTAATTCTACTTTATTCAGAAGTATTTTTGTAAGCTCCTCTTAAATGTTTAGATATTTATAATTCAATTTCTTCATTTTAATAATTCATACACGCCTGATAGAGAGTTTGTGGATATATTCACTTGATTTCAAACCAGTAGAGCTATAATTCTGAAGACTGAGATTGCTCGGAGTACCTAAATAGTCCTTCAAATAAACATACTGCGAATAAGTGTTAGTTTAGACTATAAACATGGTATAATGATCAAGATTTGTGAGTTTGCGTTTAGAGTCAATATACATATACTGCACAGTGTTCGTGGTGCTCAGTTTAAGGAGAAAATAATAGAAGTTTGAAAACAATTGTAGTCTTTATAGCATCCAATCATGATTTACGCCATGATTTACGAAACAATCTTCCTGAATAAAGAACAATATATATTGTACGTATATCTAAAACTCCTATGTAACTCAACTCGACTTTTACGTACCAGAATCCATCTTATGCGGTTTATGATGCGTTTTTTTTTTTTTTTTTTTTTTTTTTTTTTTTTTTTTTTTTTTTTTTTTTGCAAATTTCGCGCGAGAAAATTGAAATATATATATATATTTGCTCCAATGAATGACATTTTTAGCCCTGCATTTTAGACTTGTCAAAATCTTTCGGTTGATACTAAAATTTAACAATGTAGTAACTCTCTCCGACAATGTAGTAACTCTCTAATGACGTCAAGAACGCAAAGTTGTATCGCTGCTATTTTCCAATACAATTATCGAAAAGTTTCATGATCATTGAGAGCTATAAATAACCACTTATATGCCATATTATGTCAAATTTTCTCCTATGCTGACATGTTAAGGAGTGTTTAGAAAATATAAAATTTCGAATACTATTTGAATTTTTTTTCGCTCGAATTTAAAAAAAAAATATATAGGACTATACTTTCGTTAACAAAGCCTACTATAAAGTATTTTGAAAATTAGTTCAGTGTAATTTAAAATAATTATACATGTTATTTTGTGCCATTAAACTCAATTTAATGAATTATTAAAGAAATAAAGAGAAAATGCATTTGAGTTTGCGGTGAAAGTCATGTTCTGTCTACATCAGACTTTTTCTTATAATGATACTGCTTCAAAATATTTATTAGGCCTATACATTGCACGATTTCTTACCGGCTCGACTCTTTTCAGATTCTTTTGTAAAACTAATTCTTTTAGAGCGTTTTAATGGGTTTTTTCCACCCTTCATGTCCGCAATCCGTAATTTTTCTGACGTAAGTTCAACTGCAGTCGTCGGAAAAAATCAAAGATATCACACGTCACATCCAAAACGACGTAATGTGTCAATGAAATCCCAACTCAGCGTAAGAGACGACTTATTTCTTGGGAAAAGGAAAGGACATCCTAGATTTAATAAGAAAATTATACTAATTTAAAAAAATATTCGTGCACGTTTTTGATTTCCATTAAACGTTTGTATGGCGTACTTTGCCTCTTATCTGCATAATATAGCATAACCTGTGATTAATTGATATCTAAATGTAAAATTAAAAGTATGTTTGCCTGCTATGTCTGTCCCGTATATAAAATGCATTGTGTCAAGTGAGATTGAAATTTGGAATAATACACGGGTTATTAATTCGATTAAATCGGGGAAAAAAAGAAATTCCCAAAAATGTTTTGTAAAGGAGTGTTCCATACTCAAATGTTTGAAAGAGAAATGATAGAACAAGATGTTTTAAATTTGATGCAATAGCAGTATATTCGAAAGAAATAAAATGTACAATATTAAATTTTCATTATTGGCTACTTCAGAAGTGCCGCACACCAAAATGTTCGATTTGCCGAAACGTTCCCATTTAAACGAGATAGATAGCTTGAAATTTGATACCAGTTAATTATACGATTAAATCCCCTGAAAGAATCAAATGTTTCAATATCCTGTAGAGGGATGATATACAGGGTGGCCATAATTAAAGTAGAGGTGTTTAAAGCCCGATAGTGAGAAAACTGTTGGACCAAACTCAACCAAATTTGCATTAAATACTATTTAGACTATGGGATTTTAGATTTTAAAAGAACAAAACAGTTCGAATTTTTGCCACCGCAGGCCAAAGTGGCGCTGAAAGGTCCATGCTTGGAGTAAAATTGGCATACGAAGTACAGAACGTTAACATTTTACATGCATTTTAAAAAGGCCATGACATTTGCATTTTATACGTATTTAGTACTGTCACAGGGGTATGCGCGGTATAGTGGTTTTAGTAATAAATGAAGATTCGTGAAGATAGTTATACAATAATTGCGTTTGAGTTAATACCCCGGACAAATATTAAATAACCCAGGTTCGAATCCTGGTCAGGGCACCAAATCTGTCACAGGGGTATACGCGGTATAGTGGTTTTAGTAATAAATGAAGATTCGTGATTAGTTATGTACAATCATTGCGTTTGAGTTAATACCCCGGACAGATAGAAATAATATAAATGCTAGTCCGAGAAATATCAGTAATTAAAATTAAACTTACTTTGAATTTATGATTTGGACTTATTCTTAGGCAATAACTTAGGCAGGAACTAATTCCGGCCAACTAATAGTTAGCTGGACACAAGCAACATATTATATAACTGGTGTAATTGTTGGGAAAATATGACAATAATTTAAATCTTAAAATATTCCTTTATTATATATATTTGTATGAGATAAAAATAGGTTTATGCCAATATGTATTTAGTATTTTTCCATTCATAGTAAGAAGAGGAACTTTAACTAATAACCTCCATTAGGAATTAATATAGCCAATATGATATATATTCAGAACATACACAATCATGTAGATAATAATACGCCTCTTCTTAATTTATTCAAATTTAACCAGAGAGTGGCAGTATTGAAATAATGAGAGACTGTAATTAACTATTAAACGTAATTAATCAATAATATGTATCGATATTTACTCAAACACTTTGTCTCTCTTTGCATAAGAATTTCCCTCAGAGGAGAAGCCACCATTAATTTAGAAATACCTGTGTTACCGAGTAGCGTCTAGCCGGGCATTATACTAATCCTCAAGTATGTCCAGACGATCCAATAGAATTTTCCTCCGATAAAAATTCCGACCACACGAAAATCGGCACTACACACGTTCAAGAATTTATTCCACACTGTCTGATGAAGTGGACCCTCTTCGAACCGCAGTAGACATGCCGGTAGAACCAAGGATCAACTCTAGGACCGGTTCATCAAATCATACGTCGAAATATACGGGACCCTTCCCAGTCTTTTCTAACTCCGATAGACTCTCCGTTATTCAACCTGCAAATATAGAAAGAAATTTAGAATATTTGATAAGGAAAGATGTCCTGGCCATCTTCTAGATTAACAATCCTTTGAGAATCAAAAGTTAGTCCCACACAAGGAAACCGTTTGGTCAATTCCTTTGAGTAAAATAATTAACGGAGAGCCAACCGTGAGGTCCTCTCCGGATGAAGATTCAGGTTCAAGATATCTCACGCATCTACTGCGAAATTTGCTAATATAGTCTGGCAAAAACAAAATTAATTGGTCTAAATCAAAGGCGCGCTTTCAAACTTTCTCTTCCAGGTTCGTTCACCTCACAGCTCGGAGGAGCGAAAATCAGCCCGGGCAGAGACTAAAAAGCAAAAAATCTGCAGTGCGACATCCAACCGGCTGAATTACCACACTGTTCTGCAGGAACTGCAAACGCATTCGGAATTATAGAATGGAAATAAAAATGGCCTCTCAGAGAGAACAGACTCATGAAGAAACACAAAATGTCCAAAATGTCACTATGTCAGTACATTTTATATTTACATTTGCATCTTACATTTACATACGTATAACATTAATTTTTATATTGGAGTCATTCATATGTGTGATTCAATATGTTTTCCTTGCATTTGTTCCAACAAGTGCATTCTCTGAACAGCATTCTCTACTGAAAAAAGCAGCAGATCTCCATTGATTTGCTTGACGTGCAATGTTATTCGGTCCATCAAAGTGGCTAAATTATTCACATTCCCTTGGTATACCAAGCGCTTTATATTACCCCACAATCAAGGGGTCAGATCAGACGAACGGGCTGGCCATTTCATAGGAAACGCTCTACTAATTATTCGGTTGTTGGTGAAATGCTATCGTAGGACTTCTTGCACGATCAATCCAATATGAGGGGGTGCTCCATCCTGCATCAATATTGTAGATTCACGACATCCACGATGTTGAAGTTACTGAATAACAAAATTCACCAACATTGTTCACCAACCTCCCAGCAATAACGGAACTTTCTGTACTTCCTATGCCTATTTTACTCCAAAAATAGACCTTACAGCGGCACTTTGTCCCGCGGTGGCAAAAATCTGAACTATATATTTTTCTTTGAAAAATCAAAACCACGTGGATTAAATAGTATTTACTGCAAATTTGGTTGAGTTTGGCCCAACAGTGTTTTCACTATCGGGCTCTAAGCACCTTAATTATGGCCACCCTGTACACCAGATACTTTTCAATGATATAGAGACTTCAAATTTAGTGTCATTGTTGATTGTTCAAAAGAAAGAATATGTACAATTTATGTTTTTCAATATTTGTTACCTTAGAGGTGCCGAACGCTAAAATGTTCGATTTGCAGAATACATGAGAAACACATTTATTTTAGTAAGGCAGAAACATAAAAGTTGACACATCGGTTAACAATTCATTACGATACTCTGGAAAAATAATTTTTCTAAAATGTAAGTTTTAAGAAGAAAGTATAATCACCACCAAAACGTTCGAAATATGGACTATTTGGTAAAATCACTTACAAGTGGGACAGAAATTTGAATTTTGGAAACAGTATAAGTCGTATAGGAAGACAAACATTGTGTTGTAATATTTTGTGTTTCAAGAGTTGCTCATTCTGATATGTTTTACAGGCTAAATTAACGAGATATACCCTGTCTTAAGTGAGGTGAAATTTGGAAATTGGACCAAAAGTGAACAGTTTAAAGAGTCCTTTAAAAATCGAATTATTTAAACATTCACAGTCCTCGGGGGTGTTGTTGTTGTTGAGACCCGGACCGTCCGACCTACCAGAAAGGTGTAAGGTAACCGTTTGGACGGCCGGGAAGTGCCACCCAATTTAGACCGGAACCCAGTGGGGGAGGCATCCACAGGGACCATACCCTTCTTCCCCTACCACCAACCTCTCGGAAGGACTTACTAACCCACATGTTTAACGTGATCGTACTCCGCATGAACACGGCGGCAGTTGTGGCAGCGTGCAAATCCGACGCTCAAACCACCGAACTACCGCGACCGAAATGTGCCAACAGCACGCGGTGTTCCTAGGTGGTCACCCACCCAAGTACTAACCGCGCCTGATGCTGCTTGACTTCGGTGATCTAACGAGAACCGGTGTTTTCAGCACGGTAGGGCCGTTGGCTCAATCTTCGGGGTGTGGATTTCTAAATAATGCACAGTCTTCGAGGTGTTTTTATTGTGAGGCCGTCGATGTTGAATAGGTAGTCGCCTAGTACTACTGAAATTTGCAAACATTTTAAATCAGCAGCAACGACGGGTTAATTTTCTAGTAATAAATAAAAATAGAATCACAGCATACAAATGTATGTTAAGCAATGTTTGTTCTAGTTCTAAATAAAAACATGATAATTTGCAGCCCAGCAGTCTTTGAACACACATAATAACACACACACACGTATAAATTGAAAAATAAGGAATACGACTCCTAAATATACAAGCTGGCGCAACCGCCATTTTGACATCCACCGATCAGTCAGTTATCGTCTGCCTGTGTTATTTCAATAGCGAGCTTATGTTACAAGGCTAATATTTGATACTCAATTTAGCTGTAAATTATGTGCCGCCGCTTGCAAAAATTTTTACAAATCATTCAAGAAAGTAGCCTAGAATGTTTCGATTTTTTCGACATACCGAGAAAAGGACGATAAAGTAACTTTCTTTTCGCTATGTGTTACCATTGCATCAGCTGGGAGACAAGAAAGTCGCTGTTGCACTAGCTTGTATATATAGGACCCTTAGTAGGGAAGCTGGAAAGGGAATGGTATATACCTCATAAAATAGTTAGATATTCAGAAGGTCACTCAATAAGTAATATAAACGTGGGCAAATGAATGCGCCTCTAATAGAACACATATTTTTCCAACCTTAGGTAAGTTCGATTGACCTTGGTAAATTAAGAATTGATGGCAACATGTCGTACAAGACATAAGAGCGAAAGTCATTTAAGCCGCTTTGGAATTATATGTCGAGTATGTCTAAAAGTTTATGAGGTCTAAATTACCTTTCGATTATTATTTCCCTCAGTTTGCAATATAATGTATGTATTTATGTTTACTTAAACTAACTGGTTCGGTTGATAGACCAATCACACCGAGATAATCAGCATTTTCTGCGGCCCTACGGCAGAAAAGGAATATGTTTCGTATCGTGAAAGTTTCAGTGGCTGTTTGAGTAGTGGCTGTGTAAGTAGTGGATTCTTCGTTAGAGTGTTCTTGAGTAACGGGTTCATGGAATGAAAGACGCGTTCTTGCGTAGGCGATGAGGGATTCGAGTAGTGAATAGAAGAAAACTCCATTCGATACAACGATGACTAGGAAGAGTCTAGTATTCAGGAAATGGCCGCAATATGGGGCGAAGCAACAGAATACCATGTAAGCATATAAGTTTTGTAAATGCATATTCCTGTAAGCATTATCACCAGCCTAGTATATTGTAGTAGCTTGTATAATTGTCATCTATTCTGAGAGTATTCAATAACAATTAGTACACAAGGCGTCCCAAAAACATTGACCTCGACTTTTATTCCTTAAATATTGATCTTATACATATATAATAAATTACAAAGTTGAGAAAAAAAAATACAGAATTTTATGAAATCGATAAAAAATTTCAAGAGCTTAAGTTTGAAGAAATACAAAATTTAAATTTTTATACGGACCCCGTACAAAAACATTTCCAATGAGTAAAATGTGCCCATACACTAATAAGGTGATGTACAAAATGTCAGCATTTTAAAGTAAAAAGTCCCAGAGATATGTTTAAACAAAGTTGGTGAGGGATTATACACAAATAAAAATGTAAATGTTTACAGCGAGAGTGCAAATGACGCAAAGCAGAAATGCATCATAGGCAAGTAATATCTGCCTCTTATCTTTAGATTTATTTACAATTTTTCAAAAATATGCTTCCTGACCAATACCTTAAAATTTTACATTATTAATTACAGAATAAAACTTAGAAATGGCACAATCAAAATGCACATTTAAACATCTTAGAAATGTATGCATATACAAATATCTGCCTCTGATCGATGCGTCACACAATCGCAACAGACGAATCATCACACAAGAAAGTTGTTTTGGCTCTGCCATTGATCAATCGCCTCGCTTACGCAAGCGTAGCGCGCGCAACCCGGCAGTCTGAGCGATTCTAAGTATTTCACATTTCTGCTACATTTTGAGAGTGTAGTTAGACTGTACTGACAGTATGTCGCAATATAGCAACGAACTTTTTGAAATGCTTATGCTGTACAGTATATTTTCAATCACAATGCTAACGAAGCTGCACAGGAATATCAACTTACTTTTCCCAATTCTCGACATCCTTCTGGGAGATTTATTTCCCGATTGGTGCAATGAGTGCGTTAAAATGGAAGCGTACATCGTGTAGGTGCACTAGGTATTCCCACACTCCACTCAACTGATGTAGAAATTAATACTTGGCTTACTTTTGCAGTCATCCCCATAATTGTGTTCGTACCGCTGCTTCAAAAATAAACGTAGCATGTGCAACAGTGTGGAGAATACTGAAATTGAATACATGGCATCCGTTAAACATCCATGGTGTGCAAGGGCATGAGCCAACAGATTATCAACATCGTCTAGATTTTTGTATTTGGGCTCTAAATCAGGAAGATGCAGATCCCTCTTTCCTGAAAAACGTAATTTGGACTAACGAATGCTGTTTTAAGTAAGATGGATGCATAAACCCTCAAAATGAGCACTCATGGTACGTGATATTTATCATCAGAAGCAATTTTCTGTGAATGTATGGTGTCGCATTTTCAAAACCCGTTAGCTTGGACCCATATTATATGATGGTACGTTGACGTATGACAGATATTTTAATGAGATTTTGGATGCGGTTATTCCTGATTTTATGGATGAACTGTCCCTAACAGTACTTCCACATGTGTGGTTTTAACAGGACGGATCTACATACTACAGTTGTGAAACACTGGTTAAATAAATAGTTTTCAGACAAGTGGATTTACTTACATATGCCAGTCAAATTTCCCTCTAAATCGCATGATTTAAAGCATATGGATTTTTATTTGTTGGGTAGTTTACTCACAACTGTTTATCTGTCACCTCCCTTAAATAAAACAGAGTTGTAAGAACGCATTCAAGATGGTTGTCGTGACATAACCGAACAAGAACTTGATCTAGTGCACAGAAGTGTTATCAGGAGAATACATATCTGTAATGGCATGGATGAAAAACATTTTGAACAAGCTTTATAATATTTGTGTAAAGGTATTATTTCTACATAGTATAGATACTTTTGTACCAATAAATAGCAAAGTTATTATTTATTTATGTAATCACTTAATTCTTTCGTAATTTGTGTATGACCCCTGAAACGCGATCTGCCGTCATGATTGTCCCCCTCTAAGAACCCATGTCGATGCATCGAAAAGTGGTTTAAGTCAATATTTTTGAATTTTCATATCTCTGGGACTTTTTATGATAAAATGCTGAAAATGTGTACATCACCTTATTAGTGTATGGGGCACACTTTACTCATTAGAAATGTTTTTGTATGGGGACCGTATAAAAATTTAAATTTTATATTTCTTCAGATTTAATCCTCTGAAAATTTTTATCGATTTCATAAAATTCTGTACCTTTTGTACGCAACTTTGTAATTTATTACATATGTCTAAGATTAATATTTAAGGAATAAAAGCCGAGGTCAATGTTTTTGGGACACTCTGTATGTGTACCTACATACAGACTACTGAACTAATGCTGCAGAAAATCCTTTCATAAAATTCTGTGCATTTTTTAAGTAACTTTTTAATTTATTATACATGTCTAAGATCAATATTTTAGGAATAAAAACTCATATTAATGCTTTTGGGACACCCTGTATATGTTGTCCGTTGCTTTAAACAACAAGTTGCTATAATTTCTGTGAAATCCCCAATAAACTGAGTTATATTTAAACAGTGTCGTCCTGTGTTATTGCCCTTGGACAGAAAGATCGAAATATCAAGTACTCTAAGTTTAAGTTATGTCACTTTTGACAGATTAAGTATAAATCCTCTACAAAGGCATCTAAAGAAGATAAGGAGACATATATGACTTTATAAGGTGTAAATATATAAGTTAAAAGATTTCGATTTAAAGAAAACAAAACCGGCATTAAGAGGTTGAACATCGTATATATATTTTGAGTCTTCTACATTTAAACTTCAACTCCAACTCATTATATGTTGCACTAAATAATGTTTAACTCTTTTATACCGCCACTGCAAAAGTTTTAGAAGTCAAAAATATTGCTGAACAAAATAAAATAATTCTGTCTTTAAAATATTCTGTGTTTCTTCACTGAATTCAGTGCATTTTTAAACGTTTTAACCTTTTTTGCCCTCTTCTGTAAATTTAATATTAAAATATTACGGATTTTTCTACCCATCATGTCCAGAATCCGTATTTTTTCTCGTAATTTCAGTCGCAGTATAAAAAAAAGTTAAAGCTATCAAAAGTCACATTGGAAAGGACGCAAAAGACCCATGAAATTCTAACTCAGCGGAAAAGAAGGTATTTTTTCTTAGGAAAAGAGACAACGTGGCTGTATAAAAAAATAAGGCTAAAGCTTTATTTTTTTATTTAAGTTTCACTTTCGTTTCGTGCCTTGTTTGGGTTTGAATAAAATTATGGTTTACTTAATGCATCTGCTATTTACATAATACGGTGAGAAATGTATGAAATAAATATTTCAGAGTAAAAATAAATTGTTACGTAATGTATAGAGAATAATTTCTGCATTTTAAAGCACGGAAGAGTATAGCAATAGTGATTAACATCCTTAGTATTCCAACACTCTGACACACACACTCAAATACACTCAAATACAAATAGGACAGAGACCGTGTGAAATGTAGACAGAAATGTAGGCCGTAGATGAAGATATGTAGACAGATATGTAGGCAGTAAATGAATACATGTAGACATAAATGTAGGCAGTAGATGAAGAAATATAGAACATACACTCATGTCCAAAAGTTAAGCATATATTCGTAAAATGCAAAAATTTCGGAGTTAATATGGATGTAATGGTTCACAATCAATTGTGGAGAATCGTGGGACAAAGGTAAATCATTGTGCATATGCAAAACAGTTCAGTCAACGTCGACATGCGCAAAGCACCGGCGTACATCGGAACGAGTATAAAACGGCCTCGAGCGGCATGGCCAGTTGAGGCAAAGTTTCGCAATTGCTGTGGTACGGAGTGTTATTAGTAATCAAAAAGGACGAAATGTGTCACAAAGATGCTAACTGGACATGTTTTTGAAGGGACGAATTATTGGAATGCTGGAATCCGGTCTATCCCAAACTCAAACATCTTGAATTCTGAATGTGCCTCAGAGTGTGATCTCCAGACTGTGGCAGAAGTTCCAAATCGCTGGAAGAGTTAGTCATCGTCTAGGAAGGCATCACGATAGACAGCCGCACAGACTTCCACATCTTTGACATGGGGTCGGTTACCGGTCAAAGATACAGAGACGAAGTTCTTAAACCTACCGTTCGATTGTTTCGAGGTGCTCTTGGTCCTGATTTCATATTCATGGCTGATAACGCGCCTCCTCAGCGTGCGACCTTGGTCGACGACTTCCTTCAAACTGAAGATATCCAGCACATGCAGTGGTCTGCAAACTATCCTGATCGACCACACAACTCATCAAAACCCTCATCGAAGGTATGGGGAGTAGTTGTGCAGCATGCGTGGCTACCCGAAGTTCTCACACACCGTATCAAACTGCAGCACCACACTGTTTTAATCATACTACTTTACTGAGGTTGGCACTCGTATTGTGACCTTTATTCTTTTAACCCTTTTCTTTAGATACCAAAAGTCGTTATTATCCTTGTTTTGCATTGCTCCCTTCCTCTATAACCCTATTACACCCACCTGCGTTTCCTTCCATTTCGATGTAGATTTCCTGAAATGTCCATATAAACAGCAACTATGCTTAACTTTTGGACATGTGTACACTTTTCCAGGTTTTTATAATTATTTTTAGAAGGCCACAAAGCACAGGTTAAAGAATTAAAGAATCTTGGGAGAAACATTAATTTTTAATTCTAATAAGAAAGTAAAACAAAATTGAAAATTAAAAAAATAAGTTTTTGAATTCATTTTGCCTTTTTTCATTGGATGTATACATTGTACTTTCCATGTAGCATAATAACAGACAAGATGGGATCAAAAATTTAATTTCGATTATTTGACAGATTTATATTCATACGCATTTTGCAATTAAATATCAATTTTCAATTTTTAACCTATTCACACTAATTTAATTATAGCTTAGAACTAATATACTGTCTAATATTGTAATGCATGCCTGGCGCTTTTAGATAATTCGTTCTTTCAAAACTCCTGGTCCCTGTATGATAAAGTGCAATTTATATGCCAGATAAGCCAAATTCATTCAATTCATTCACATCAGTAAACTAGTATAAACCTATAAAATATCTGATGTGGTCAACATATGAATCTCCCTACACACTCAAATTTATTTTCTCACTGTTTCGTAACGCAATTACATATATTTATGTTAAATGCAGATATTTATGTTAAATTACACTGTATTTGCAGTTTTACTTAATTATTCTCAATTTATTCATAATATAATGTGTTGGGAAAGAGTTGTGACGGAGTCGAAAATTCGAATTTTCGAACAGCAGAGCACATTTTAAGCATCTCTGAAATCGAATCGATCTCTTTTGACGTGATGTCTTTGTGTGTATGTATGTATGCGTGTGTATGTGTCTGTAAGTCTGTCAAGACGATATCTCAGGAACAAATGGAGAGTTTGGAAGGAAATTTGGTACAGAAATTACAATCGGCGAAGCATATGAATTTTGAACGTAATCGAATGTTTGAAATACCTCCAATGTTGGGAATAAAATTTTTAAAAAGTCATCAAATATCAGAACCTTTAATAATGTTACGTAGATAATTATTGCTTATGTAATTTGTCATCATAAAAAGATTAACACAAATATTAGAACGCTATCATAAACCGTTTTCGATATCTTTTTCAAATAAATTTATTAAAATATCACATAAAACAAAGAACTATTACCTATTATGAAATAAGATCATTTTTCTTATCTAATACTGTACAATGACTTTGTTAATAACATTTTCGTAGATCTAGTTTGTATCATTCAGTAGAGAAGGTACTCTGTGTAACGTACTCTGGTACTAGTCAAATTTACAATATTTCGCGTCAGATTCAGGAAAATATCTTTAAACTTGCAAAAATGGCGTCATATTGATGAAATATCTATACACCCACCCACCCACACAAACACACACACACATATATATATATATATATATATATATCTTTCACTTCAAGCTTAGTGCTGTTCATAGATCAGCTGTAGTCTCGGGTTCCGATTTTCGACACTATTCCAATAATTTCGTTATATATTACTAGGTCTTATAGAGAAAGTAAGAGGATCTTTTAAAAGGCATATTAAAAGTATACGAAATATTAAAAAATGTAACTTGGTATGAAATCTAAAAGATAATAATTTTTTCTTCGTTGCGGTGAAGAAGAGTGAAACTGCATGCGAGACTGCATGCTCTAAACTGCATGCTCTAGAATATGAATGCATGGTAAAGATGAATTCTACAATTGATGATTTCGGAGCTCTTTTCGGTGAATAACAGAAAGAACGTTTTTTATCACTTTTTTCACCGAATCCATTTTTTAACACTTAACAACATAGTTGAAAAGAGTTTATAGCTTTGTTTATTCATTCTGTCTGTCTGTCTGTCCGTTAGCACGATAACTGCCGTAAAAATGAGTTTATCAAAATGAAATTTTAGTATGTTGTTCAGACGGTCTGTGAAACATACGGTAATATAAATGTATAATATCGCCCAATTGGTTTTGAACTGAACCCGGGTTGAAAGACTGAAATGCATTGAAACCTATAGGACTTAATTTTTCAAACATTTTTTAAGCGAATTTAAAATTCACAAATTGCTTCGAAAGTTTTAGAATATATTCAAATTACCCCATAAAACATATGAAAAAAATGTCAGCAAAATATATTTGGTAGTTTTTAAATAAAAATTAAAATAATAATGACACCCTTATTATATTAAGAGATCACGTGACCCACTTCAAAATAAAATAGGGCATTCATCTTGTGCCAAAACCGTGATTTATATTCTTTTTAATTTATATTTTGTGTTGTATGCGTCCTAAAAATGCTTTCTTTTTGCTTAAATTATATGCATCTACATTCTGAAACAACATAATTACAATATATTGGAGTTTAAATGATCATCGAATTTTGATTCATCGAATTTTGATTTTTTCTACAACGAAGCCTAATTTTCATTTATGGAGAAAGTAAACACCAAAGGACGTAGAATGAGTTGTATAAGAATGGCTGCATTTATTTAACGCAACATTATTTAGCTCATGGAGTCTGCAATATAGCTGATATGAATGAAACATTCATTGATTTTACATAGAGAACAAACTACTTTTTAGCAGACTGGTGCAATGAAGTTTTAAGCATAGAGTTAAATAACGTTTATCTCCATGGTTTTAAATTTTTAAATAAAATAAATTATTGTAGTAGTGTGATGAATGAAAGGAATGAAATAAATGTGTATGAATGAAATATTTACAGATTTTACATGACGAGTCAGACAATTTATATTTCAATGACGTCATTTGAATAAAGTTCATTTTTTTTAAGTTTTCAAATGTATTATATTATTGTATTATTGTGATAATTTTAAAAATATCACCATCAAATATATCGCATTTTAGAGTTGTATAAATAAAATTTCATTACAGTTGGAAAGTGTTTAATAATCAATGCTTTATGCATGAGTGATCTTTCTTGTTTTAGTTTGCAGGGAAAGTCGTGCACCGGGAATATAACTTTACTTGTAAAAGAAATCTTTTAAAAAAGTTTTAGGAAACTTTCTCTCAAAATATCCACATTCTTCCAACCACACCGCTTCTTCTTTTCAGACCATACTGTCAAGAAATCCGAAAGTATCACCAACCTAATCGGATGCGACATAGAGTTGGCAATGAAATTCAAAGCTGATATATATATTTTTTACTTAAAAAAGAAATTATAGATTTTTAAAGAAAAATATTTTTTCATATGCATTGGTGTAGATTGTTTGAAATCATTGTTGCATTTTTTTATATACTCGAAGAAAATTTTTTTGTAATTCAAGTTACAGTTCTTTGAACACAATTGAAGAAAAATGTGTTATATAAAAAAATCGGTGTTGCATGAAGAAGACATATAAGGGCGTTATATACAGAGCAACATTTAAAAATAAATAAACATTTTATAAACACTTTTCTAAGAATGTTTAAAAAGACTGGGCCCAATATACCGAAAAATTAATTTTCCTCTACCTAAAACGATTACAAATTTTCGACATTTAAACATAAATGCCGATAATAATCGACATTTTGTATTAAGAAATTAGATGCAGAAGATATTTAAGAAAATATTTAGAATTATTTCATCCATCTACATATTTAACACTTTACAACTAAGTTGAAAAGTGTTTACGACTTTGTTCATTCTGTCTGTCTGTCTGTCTGTCTGTCCATTAGCACCATAACTGCCGTAAAAATGTCTTAATCAAAATGAAATTTTAGTATGTTTTTCAGACGGTCTGTCGGATCTATAAGAATATAAATGAATAATACCACCCAATTCGTTTTGGATTGAACCCGGGTTGAAAAAATGAAATACATTGAACCCTATGGGATCTAATTTTTCAAACAATTTTAAGCGGATTTGAAATTCACAAATTGCTTCGAAAGTTTTAAGAAATATTCAAATTGTTCCATAAAATATATAAAAAAAAAATCAGCGAAATATATTCAGTAGTTTAAAAAAAAAATAATAATAATTACACCTCTCATATGAAGCGATCACGTGTCCATGATATGAAAAGATCACATGACCCACATCAAAATGATATATGGCATCCATCTTGTCTCAAAATCGTGATTTTTAAAGTTCTTTTTAATTCATATTGAGTGTTGTATCCGTCCTAAAACCACTTTATTTTTGCTTATATTCTGTGCATCTACATACTGAAACAACGCAATTACAATATATTTGAGTTTAAATAAGCATCCAAATTTGATTATTTCTACAACGAAGACTATTTTTCACTTATGCAAAATGCAAACAGCAAAATAAGTAGAATGAGTTGTATAAGAATTGCTGTATTTCTATAACGTAAAATTATTTAACCCATGGAGTCTGCATAGCTGATATGAATCAAATATTCATTGATTTTACAGAGAGAAAGACGATTTTTTTCGATGAAGTTTTAAGCATAGAGTTTAATTACTTGTAGCTCCATGGTCTTAATTTTTAAATAAAATAAATTATTATTGTACTGTAAAGAATGAAATGAATGGGAAAATATTCATGAATGAAATGCTGCTTTTATAGCGAGAGCCAGGCGTGTTATTTTTTCTTTGACGTCATTTGAATGATATTTCAGTTGTTTTCGATGAAGTTTTCAAATATAATAAGTTATCGTAGTATTATGATAATTTTAAAAATATTACCGAGGAATGTATCGCATTTTAGAGATGTTTAAACCAGGCACTTTATATTTCAATGCCGTCATTTGAATGAAGTTCATTTTTTTCGACGAAGTTTTAAGTTTTCAAATATAATAAAATAATGTAGTATTGTGATAAGTTTTAAATTATTACCGAGGAATGAATTGCATTTTAAAGATGTTTAAATAAAATTGCATTGAAGTTGGAAAGTGTTTCATAATCAATGCTGATCAATGATTGATCTTTCTTGTTTTGTTTTAGTTAGGTTGCACTTAGGCGCACTGAAACAAAATCCGAAATGTGTGAAATAAGCAATGAAAGGATCTAGAGAAAAAATAGACGTCAGATACAAATTTCCAGAATAAAATAAATACATTTATATATAGATTAGAGAAATACATAGCTATACATTATATATATAGTTTATCATGTGAATTTTTAATAAATAAAGATTGATGGATTCCATATTTTGGAGCAAGTTTCCAGATGGATTGACCACCGTTGAGATTTTGCAATGTAAGATATATTGCGATCATTATCTGATTTTATTTATTTATTTATTTATTTATTGATTTCCCTGCGATACAAAACGAATAATGTTCAATTACAATGATCATATTAAGAAACTAATAATAAAAGCTAGAAAAGTCTAATTATTATTAGATTCTTTAGAAAAACTAAAATATATGTTTTTAAAATACCATTAACATTAACTTATGGCACCCTAAATAAGATTTGTTAGTATAAAATTCCTACATATTTAGGGTGCTACACTTAATCCCATTATAAAGCAATTTGTTGAAAAACACCGTACACAATATGTTCCTTCTGTATTTCAAAGATTTAATGTCCCTAGAGATAAAGATAAGATATTTTACTGTTTTAGTACCCATTTACTTTAAAATAAAGGTACCTCACAAAGTTGTTTTGAACCCTTTCAATAGCATAAGACGAATCAAGGTCATACGATCCCAATTAACAGCGAACTCGGCCCGTAAACATTAATTTGCATCTTATATCCAAATAAAAAAGTGAGCAAAACTTCATGTGAGTTGCTATCGGGTATATTGCATTATCTTGCACATATTTATGGCATGCTAATCGTATCAAAATGAAATTATCCATTTTGTCAGTATTAACCATTCTGACATCGAATACAAAAAGAAAATAATTTCTCATGTTTCAAAAATATTTTTGTCCATGCATGTACGCGTAAGTTTGCAAGCTGATTTCTTCTTTTAATATATATAAAAATGTTTGTCAAGTAAGATAGAATATTTACTTAAACAATCTACATGATTTCAGCAAAATTCGATTAAGTTTTAACAGGTATGATTTTTAAAAATGGTTAAACATGCATACAAACTTTCTTCAATCAAACTTTTCTAATAGATACCTAATACTACAAAGTTATATACTAATATAAATCTATATGAATATGTCCTTGCAGAAAAATAGGTATGTAAAACGTATTTGAAGCATAAAAATTAGTTTGAGAAATTCATCTTAAATGCATATTTTTATAGAATCTGCAGACATGACTGACACAAATTGGTAATGTTATTCAGCTCAATATTCATAAGAATATATCCATAAGAATATATCTATAAGAACTGCCTTATGTGTCTTTGCTTTCCAAACCATACCGAACTCCTAGGTTGACATAGAAGGCGGAATTTTTACACACTATGTAGAGTCCACTTTGATGATAAAAGTTTGCAGTTTCATCCCAGTAATTCAACGGTATATCGTCGGTTGGCCAGTTCAGAGATCCAGGGTTCGATTCCCGATTCGGACAGCAAGGCTTTTTACAATGGTGCCCTAACAAATCAACCTTGTAGGTGAGTGCAAAGATGTCGGAGGTCTGAAAGTGGCCCAAGTACGATTAGTATGGGCTGAGTCAACTCTGAAAGATTGAGTGTCCATTTCAAATAGATAACATAACGACCACGCATGATACTAATCTGGGTACAGTAGCAGTAGGGAGGCTAACATGAGATAAAAATAGCAGGAAGTGGTCAGTCAGATTATGAGTTGCCAGCAAATCTTACATTAAAGGATGGAAAATGCAGTGTGCACTTCGAAAATAAAAGATACATTTTAGAATAAATGATAAATTTTAGATTTATATTTCACTTCGAATTTAATACAGATATGACTTTAAATATATACTGCAGAATCCACTTCGACGATAACAGCTGGAAATTTCGTAAGAGTAGCTCAACGATAGAGCGGCGGCTGGCCATTTCGGAGATCCAGGATCCGATTCCCTGTTGGGCGAGCAAGACTCTTTATAACTTATAGTAAATACTATGGAACATAACTTATCTGAGTCATATGTCTCATTCCTTCAGACGGGATCTTGGAATTACGGGAAATATTCGAAAAATATTTTCCTACTTTCTAGACCCTCCCCCCCTCTTCCTCTAGTGGCCTAGGAAGCTCAATATTTGCACAATTATAATTCATTCATTTTCTAAGCTATATAAAAGTTTCGCTCGAGTAAGATAGAATATTTATGGTCATGAGACATAACCTAATGAAGATGCATTTTTGATTATTCCCTCCGAGGGTGAAGAAAACGGATATTTTATTTGAAAAGTCATTCCCGACCTTCCTGATAACCTAGATGGCTCAATCGTTACACATTTATAGTATCTACCATATTGTAATTAACTGGAGTTTGTCTCAATTCGGCTTTTTTATACCAGAAATATTTTTTTTTATTTTATAAAAAAACTTTTGAAAACTTTTCGGTATCATGGGTCCAAATTATTACAACTGTAGCTTGATACCCTTGAATTTAAAGGACTTGCAATTCACACCCGGCACAGACAAAATTTGTGATACATCAACTACGGACCCTCACAACAAAGATCGTCGCATGTGTGACAGTGACGGTGTAGTCACATGACACCTGGGTCACAATGTGACATCATATTTGTGACTTCTATGCGATGTTACGTATTAGTAAATTTGTAACTTCATTGTGACTATATTCTGGGACGTTTCCACAATTTAATTAGCACGTAACAATGTGACGACATTACAATGGCAATTACAATGTGACGTCACAAACAAGTTAATATGCGACGTCACAAACGACCATGAAAATGACCAAAATGACTTCGCTGTGACCTCAATATGACATTGCCGAGACGTACTGCGACGTCCTGTGACGTCCCAAAGTCACAGTGTGACGTAAATCTTACGTCACTGTGAAAAAAAAATGCTGTTAGGGGAGTGTTTTTTATGAATCCCTGTTTATTTATATGTACCTTGATTCCATTTGTAATTTTGATTCTGTGCAGATATTAAGTTACGCTTGGTAACTCGTTCTCCACTCTATGCGTTCTTGTTGTTGTTTTTGTTGTTGAGACCGTTCGACCTACCAGAAAGGTGTAAGGTAACTTTTTCCACTCTTTGCGTGTCAAACCCCATGCGTATGCCACCTCTATGTGTGTGTTTTGTAATTTTGATCCTGTGCAGATTTTAAGTTACGCTTGGTAACTCGTCCTCCACTCTATGCGTTGTTGTTGTTGTTGTTGTTGTTGTTGTTGTTGTTGTTGTTGTTGTTGTTGTTGTGACCCAGACCGTTCGACCTACCAGAAAAGTGTAAGGTAACTGTTTCCACTCTATGCTTGTCAAACCTCTACGTAATTATCTGTGAAGTTTCCTTTTGATCTAATTTTTACTTTGCTGAATTTTGTGTATGCCTCATTTTCTTTTTCTTATTTGTATTTAATACTAGCAGCATACCCGTTCTTCGTACGGAGTATATAATATAAAGAAACTTATAATTCAGAATCATATGCAAATTATGTTGAAATATTAAATTTATTGCTCCTAAAGAGAAGTTTATGAATATCTGTTCTCATCATGCAAAATTATCTTCACGGGCAGATCTGAAGAATAAAACATCCTGGCCCCTTTCGAAAGCAAATATACAAAAAATATGAAATTGAATCAATACATTCAAAATAACAGTGCTAAAATTGTATGGGACCCGTAGTATTTATATATTCGAATATTCGAAGATATAACCTGTATTAGTAGATTACATGTATAAATTGAAAATATCAATAAACCGGTAATTGATTCCAATATATGCCAGAATGAAAGCACTAAAATTATATGGAAATATATATATATATATATATATATATATATAATAATAATAATAATAATAATAATAGAAGTTTGAAAATCCAATGAACGAAAAGTAAGAAGATGTAACACGATAAACCTAACTTTTTAAAAACACCCACAGAATAAAATATAATACAGCAAATCATCAATCAAATGGATTAAAAATACAAAACACTAGCTATCAAGTTACTGAAAATCAACCAAATTAAAAGGTATGGAAACAAAAAAGAAAAACTTAAACTAAATTCAACTATCTAACTGGCTTACAAAACAAAAGTAAAAATCAACTAATCCTCAAGCATATGGAAAAAATAAATAAAATAAATGTCGAATCAACAAGTCAATGGAAAATATATAATACAAAGGTATGGAATCGAAATAAGTATAACAAACGAAATCAAGCACAAACGCCTTACACGTGGACGAGGCTCTAAGCCTAAATCATGAATTGTTAACCTCTACAAAAATCTAATCATGTCCAAGTTTTTTGTAGAAGCAAACACAAATATGTATGTTTCTGAAGAAATAGATAGATTAGATCTATGAACTATTTCTACTTGGACGACATACATAAAGAAGGAATAAAAAAGAAAAAATGAATACCTGGAAAAAGCACAGCGTATGTACAGTCGATTCAATACTGGGATCGAGGGAACACTGATAGAAGAGACTAGTGTTGCCATTCGTAAAGAAAAAATAAAAAACCATTTACTGTTGCCATTCATAAGAATTGAAAAACTGTGAAGCGAAATGTAAAGAAAAAGTATTAATATACAAAAAGAGCTACTAAAAAGAGGGGCAAATAATAGTAATGCTGAAGTGGGAAGTGAATGAAAAAAAAAAAAAAAAAAAAAAAAAAAAAAAAAAAAAAAGAATGGAGATGTCTGGCTAATATAAGATACTAAGAATAGAATTATATGATAATATGAAAAGAATTATAAAAATCCAGCTATTTTAAATTTTTTAACAATACTATTTACTAAATAAGAGGGATATTTATATAAATTACTAGTAATTTTGAGATTATTGATATGCATAGCATGAAATATATATATATATATATATATATATGTATATCCCCGTACTACTTATATTGTCGCAGAGTTGAAAATATGCCTGTATGTTAGTAGAAGATTACCCTTATTGCAATGTGAGTCCAAAAAATATTTGCCGAAATAAAACAGATGACATAATAATTTGAAAATTTCAATTATCCCCGTAATCTTTATACCAGAAAGTAATAATTGATTCCAATATATGCCAATATTACGCCTATATACCTGTACTACTTATATTCTCGTAGTTTAGAAGATAACCCGTGCATTTATAGAAGATTACTCGCACAACGTACAATATGTGAGTTTCAACAATTTTTGTCATAATAATACAATGGCTTAGAATTAATATAAAAATATCAATAATCCCTGAATCAACAGTCCACGAAAATACCAATAATAATAATGTTTAAACCTGAAGACCGTAATTGATATTATCCAGTCAAGAATGCAATGTCAATGAAATTTAATTTATATACATATCTTTGTTATTCAAATCGGAAAAGATTTAATAAAAATCGTATGCTGCATAAACACATTGGATTTACATCCGTTGCTAAATGACATGACATCATTTGTTTCAAATGAATTGATGGGAATCTTATCGGTTGAATATTTCTATCGCTATGGAAGGTTTGGCGACATTTTCGTCAATTTAGCGACAATTTAAAACATCGCCAAATTTATCACCAAGTGGGACTGACAGTCCCATTTTGCGACACATTGACGAATAATCATTACAATACTATGCCCTAACAAAACACAATTCATTGCAGTTATTAAGCGCAATTTTATCAATTTTATTATATTTTTATGGATTTGCAAACATTTTATCAATTTGGTGACATTTTAAAAATTCGCTAAATGTGTTACTAAATAGGATGGACTGGCCGACAAATGCTACCTAAACATCATTTCAGTACTCTCTTCTAGGAAAACAAATTTAATTTAATTGATTTGCGTCGTTTTTATCAATTTGTCGACATTTCCGTCAATTTGGCAACGTTTAAGAAATGTTGCCAAGTTAGCGATATACCTCGAAATTCATAGCTCTGAATTTGCAGATCTGAAGAATAAAACATCTGCTCCCGTTTGCATATACTAAATGAAAACACTAAAATTGCATTAGAAAATATATCCGTTCTACTCTTTTTCTGTTTCAACAGTCGGCACACAAAATAAATTTATTGGCTAAACACAATATATGAGTTTATTAGTTAACACTATACATAAGCTTGAAAACTCTTTGCCAAAATAAAGGAAAGTGATGTACACAGTTCGTAATTAATATAATTAAAAGACAAATCAAACCTTTCATTTACAAAATATATTTTTACATCTATTTATTTATTATTCAAATAGAAAAAATAATAACAAATATTAACAAACACATTTAATTTAATTGCGTTGCTGAGCAACATAATATAAGAAAGAATCTTCCTCATAAACTGCGAAATTAAATAACCATTTTGATCTCTTCCCCACAAAATGCAAAAATAATAACCATTTTAATTTCTTTATACTTTCCATTGTTTAGTAAATGCTTGACCATGGAGTTAGATTTTCCATTAAAATTCATGTTTCAAACAATTCATGCTTTCAGATAGTGACTAAGTAATGCAAAAATCCTGCACTAAGCTCAGAAATGAAGTTTTAATTCACGTTGACGTTTTAAACAAACGATTTTCATCCTTTCCGTTTGGATAAACCACGGAGTTAGAGAGTAGATCTCCTAGGATAAAGTTCCGTTTTTCATTAATATATCAACAACCCCTAGTATTAGAAACTCGAAACTTGGGCAAAATTTATGGGGGGCTATGTTAAGGCTACTCACAAATTTTCATTAAATTCGATTTAGCCGTTCTCTCGTGATGATGCGACAAACGAAATATTCGTTTTTCACTAATATCTCGAGAACCACTGGATATGGAAACTCCAAACATGGACTAAATTTTAAATGGGGCGATTTCTAGGCTACCCACAAAATTTCATCAAATTCGGTTCAGCCGTTCTCCCGTGATGATGGGACAAACAGACAGACAGACAGACAGACAGATTTTCAATTTTATTTATATAGACTTATTTAATCTTAAATTCCCTATTTATAATACAATTTAATGTAATTTTATAATCGTTTAATTTAAAATATCCTGTTTATAATACAATTTAATTATTATATCCCGTAGTTTATTTATGCAAATTTGTCTACCGATGTGGTGTGTATATAAGCTTGTTTGCACGGTAATTTTATACAGCCACTGATGAAGGGTATTGTGATACCCGAAAGCGCTCTGGCCTTTTTAAATATTTATAGGTCATAAAGGATGGCTTTTATTAAATGACCTTTTAATCTACAATTTGTTGCTTTTGATTTAATTTGTTAACGTAATTTACAAATAATAAATCAGAATGTACACGATCCATCCAATCTACCATCGTCTGCATCCACACACGCCAAGCTCCATCAACCAAATCGTACTATCTCCCAACTATATCATCTCTTTTTGTATCACCACCTCGTATGAATTTGTCGTTCAAGTCAGAGAACTAGGCGCTAAGCGTCTTTAATCTCTAATCTCAACTTCTGGTACTTATCTTCATGCTGTGATATTATGGCAGTGACCCTTTATATGAAAAATCGATGTTTTATTTTTGACTATATTTTGACTTGGCTCCTAATGTTTCAGTTTGTTGCACATTTGAGTTTAATCAGTTGGGGGGGGGGGGCAGATCTGGATATTACTTAGCTTTTTGGCGATTTAGGGAGATGGTTTAGAATATTTTAAGTTTAGATTATCCTGTTTAGCTGGTTTTATTTAGTTTGAGCTGTCAGAAAAGGGGTGTACCTAATTTTCAGTTACTGCACTTCGCCTTTTTATAACCTAGTTGCCAGCACCCTCTACCGCCCGCAAAATGCGCGGCTTCTATTTAAATTTAGACGATTATTTCCCCGGGGCAGACACTGCTTTAAAAATAAGAGGTCAAGAATAGAAATTGCTAATCCTTACAATATCGCCGACTACGAGGCAAAATCTTACTGAGCCAAGTTTTAATTAAGACTACTTTTTTCGATGATAAGCAACATGAATTATTAACCAAAATTAAATTTATTAATAAAATGTGCAATTAACATTTTTAATTGTCATAGATTCCCTCTCTTGGACATAATTTAATATCAGTTAATGTACAAAATGCTGTGGAATTTGAAAATTTAAAACTCGCAATTTATGTTAAAGCGATAAACCAAACTAATTCCGTCGTAGTATTTTATTTTCGTATGCACGTGCATCGCCATCTAATCAATCTTCTGAATTCCTTAATTACATATAAATTGACAGTAATTTAATCTTCGAAATAAATCAGAAACAGTACCAGGTCTGCTACCTTCCCAAAAAAGCGGTAAAGAAAAAAAAAACTTAGTATTGACCGACATGAATCGGAGAAATGGTGGCATCAGTAACAGAAATTTCTGTCAGTATCACGTCGGTGCCATCTGGTAAACTCATCAATCAAGAATTAGGAGGAAAAATTTTCTGCCACGAAGTTCACCATTTGATTACAAGAAAACAGAATATTCCTTTTTTCATATTTAGAAGTTGTCAGTTTAATTAGTATTAATGCTGACAAAATAAATTGAAGTATACAGTAAGAAAAAGTGTTAAGTTATGCGTAATTTTGCTTAAAAATATAATTTCAAATTAGTTTGAAGACTTCACTTTAGATAAACCACTTACATACTTTCCGATAAAAGTTTTTGATAACAAGTATTTTAATTACAATTATTTCGCTGGAAGGTGTGGGAGATTAAATCTTTTATTAAAACATCACCTGAATCCGATTTCTTGAGAAATGTTTAGTTTGGAATCGTAATTTATTGCTTTCGCTTTTACTTTCCCTACAATGCATGGTGATATAAAGGACAATTATTGAAATTGTGCCGAAAATCGCAATTCGAGTTTTCGACGAACTCTGGAAAACCCCTCCCCCCCCCCAAAAAAAAACAACTACTTTCAGCAGGACGTCTGTGTGTGTGTGTATATCTGTTAGTCTATCTGCCTCGCTCTGTGTGTGTGTGTGTGTGTGTGCATATCTGTGAGTCTGTCTGTCTCTCTCTGTGTGTGTGTGTGTGTATCTGTGAGTCTGTCTCTTTCTCTGTCTATGTGTGTGTGCGCGCGAGCAAGATATTTGTATTTATCCACTTTAGCTCTAAAACTAATTGACCGAATTTCACAAACTTTTGTAGTTGTGTCACTTATGGCTTGCTTTGATGTTGATTTGATTTTGGTATGATTCGAAAAAAATAACCTTCCATTTGTTGCAGAATAGCCCACAAATTCATCAAATCTCAAATAAAGGACTACATATAACCAAACGTATCAATTAAAGGCTCATTTTATGCGTAATTTTTGACAAGAAAAATAATAAGTCCAACATCACTACGCTAGAATTAACAGTTCATGAGGCATTATTATTATTATTATTATTATTATTATTATTATTATTATTATTATTATTATTATTATTTTATATTATTATTTTTTTTTGCATTTTTGCATTTTTGCAACGTCGCATTTGAAAATACATCCAGTCAGCAAATGAAAGCATTAAAACAAAAATTGAATAAAAACCTCAAAAGTCAGTGTTATGTGAAATAATTACCCATGTCATTCTGTACAATTAAATCCAATTTAATGAATTACGAAAGAAATAAAAAGAAAATGAATTGGAATCTATAGGAAAAGTCGTATACTGTCCACATCATATTTGTCTATATGGTAACAAATTTCAAACATTTTATTCATAAATATGCTTCTTATTAAGCTTTAAGAAGTGTTGAAAAATACATGTATGTAAATAAATTGTTTCGTTTTTGACTTATTACCAGTAATGACAAGCAGGAACACCCATTTCTCGTTATTCTACATTTCACTATAAGGTGAAATAACTTACATCCCAATTTTTTCTATATAACCTCATTAACAAAGAACTTCAACAAAATTCGCAAATTCGCCTTTTCTGCAACAAAACCTTTTTGATAGACCACAATTTGGACAACCCTGGCTATTTCGTCCGATATTGGGTATCAAATCATGGTAAACAAGCCACTGTGCTAGGATCGAACGTCATATTTCTGGATCAATTGCGTCATCAGTTTTCGATTGAACCATCTCCACTAAAAGCATCTATATCGTTGCGACGTATCCTCTGAAATCGTCTGTACTCTTAGGATACAAGAATTAGTTCAAATTGCTACTAACTAACACTCTTACTTAAAATCAGAAATAAGCATAAAAGGGAACAATATACAGCCATTAGTTCGATAACTATTTTAAAAGATTAGTAAACAGCTGTCAGCTGCAATAAAACAGCAATTAAATCTTCACCTTATTCACAGAAATAATGGCACTATTCTCAAAACACTGACTATATCACAATTCAACATAGCTCGTATCCTGTCAACTGTTCTCCAATTGAGCTATGAGTCCTTTCATATACTCTCCGTAGAAACTTCCTGAAAAGGCTCGTAGCTCCTAGAATATTCATTATTTTACGAAAGTTCTAGTATATTCGAAAAGTCGTCAAGTTGATAGATCGTCAAATATGGCAACCCCGTCCGAAATTCAATACTTGGCAACCCTGCATGGACGTAACAGGAATGGCTACCTGGAAATATATTTTCTCTTACGATAGAGCAAATGCCGTGAATTAAAAGAAAGGTCCTCAATGTATCATTCGATTACAGGCAAAGCACAGTGTGGCATTTTACATATTCGTAATACTATAATCATGTTCACGTCTGGATTCATCTAATGCTAATCGAAACAAGATATCTTCTCTGTCACTCTTCCTTTCAGGGAACATATATAATCTATTAATATTAAAATAACTCTAACGATATTTTTCTGCCTCTGAGAGCCGGAAGAGCGTGTTTGATCGTCTATCGAACATTAAAAACCATATCAAACTTAAAATGGATATATATATTCCGGAATGAAATTTTCCCCTCTGCCGCATAAAAAACGACTTTTCAACGTGTATTCGATATCTTTATCAGATCATGGATGAATAAGATTGAATAAGAACTTGGCTGGATCTGAATATTGAAAATTTATCTTTTTCTCCTCTTCATATTACACGTTTTAGACAGCGGTAGTGGGCATAGACATCGATCAATGGTAAAGCTGTATGATAGAAGTTGAAAAAGTACAGAAGTGATATAGTTAATGGCCACTTTAATTAGCTGATATGTTAATGTTAAGTCATTGATTATTATATTTACAAATTGAAAAGTCAGTGTGATATTTAAAAATTAATGTATATTAAGTATTGAGTTTCGGAATCTTGAGTCCTGAGTTCTTGTCTTGCCAGATTTGTGAATATATATATATATATATATATATATATATATATATATATATATATATATATATATATATACAAGGTGGGATCAAAAAGTTCGGAGACTGTGCTGATATATACAACCCTGATTGGAGGAGAGGGAAACTACTTTACCGTGGCGGATAGGCACATATGACGAGAGATGTGAAAGGAAGAAGCAGGTTCGCAGTGCAGGGTTCTTCCAGACAATGCATGCCAGTGTCGTTCGCGTTCGTCGAAAACGGCTACAGTTCATTGACACGCATTGTATGGAAAAACGTTTTACTTTTCACATCTAGCGTCACATGTTCCTTTACGCCAGGGTAAAATAGTTCCCCTCTCCCCCAATCAGGGTTGGAGATATCAGCACAGTCTTCGAACTTTTTGATCCTACCTTATATATATATATATATATATATATATATATATATATATATATATATATATACATATGTGTGCGTGTGTGTGTGTGTGTATATATATATATATATATATATCGCCGCTGAAACATGTGTCGATGCGTCCAATATGCAAAGGATTTAAAGAAGATGGATTGGTGACGGACATGTGAATAGTCGCAGTGGTACAGGTCCATCCATGCGTAATTCAGCACGGTCTGATCGACGCATTCGAAGGCATGGAGTGGCGGCCCCTCAATCGACGACTGTCGACATACCGCAGAATTTACAAGGTACATTGGATGTTCCAATATCAGCAAAAACAGTTTCTCAACGGTTGGCCGAAAGCGGTTTGCACCCAAACGTCCTTTAAGAAGACTGCCATCGACGACAAGACACCGACGTGAGAGATTGTAATGGTGTCGGATCCCAGCTTCTTGAACGACTGAATGTAACAGGGTAGAGTTCAGCGACGAGTCTCGGTTCTGTGTGTCAACATTCATCGTGTGAGAGTCCAGAGGCGACGTGGAAACTTATCCAAATCTGCTGCGACTGTTGAACGCCATACTGCTCGACATCGCGGCATCATGGTTTGGGGTGCCATCGGCTTTGATAGCCGGTCACCTTTGGTTCGTATCAGAGCTACAATGACGATATGTGGATGAGGTGTTGCGGCCTGTTGCACTGCCCTACCTTCAACGGTTTCAAAATGCTGTTTTCCAGCAAGATAACGCACAACAGCACACGGCAACCATCAAGCCGTGCAAGGTGTCCAGCTGCTTTCTTGGTCAACGCTGCCTCCAGATCTCTCACCCATCGAGCATGTATTGGATGTGATTGGCCGTCGTTTGACTGTCCTGCCTCCGTCTTAAACAGGGGACGGCCTGTGGTGGATGGTTGAAGGCTTATGGTCATCCATCCCTCAGGAAACTATCCACACGCTCATTGATTCTGTTTCTGGAAGAGTTGCTGCTTTTATCACCGTATCTGCCTACTGATCTTCCTGTATTACTCTATTGCATTATCCTTCTGGAATTAACATCATTTAGTTATATATGTCATCTGTCTGTGTGCTTTTTATCATCACGATCTATTTGCTCTTTCATGGTGTTGCATTTTCTGTGACATGTACTTTCAATTTTATATTTAGATAATAATTAATCACAGTTGGTTATGCTTATAACATACATACAAGAGCCGAAGTACCTCATACACAAGTTTTATAGAATGCAGAAACGTGCAGGAATAACATACGTATATTTTTTTAAATTAGTCTCATTTTCTTATTAAATCTAGGATGTCCCTTCTTTTTCCCAAGAAATAATTCTTCTCTTCGGATGAGTTGGAATTTCATTGACACATTGCGTAGTTTTGGATGTGACGTGTGATATCCTTGATTTCTTCCGACGACTGCAGCTGAACTTACGGTAGAAAAATTACGGATTGCGGACGTGAAGGGTCGAAAAACCCAATGAAAAACGCTCTAAAAGAGTTAGTTTTATAAAAGAATACAAAAAGGGCCAAGCCGCTAAAAAATCGTGCAATGTATAGAACTAATAAATATTTTGAGGCAGTATCATTATAAGAAAAAGTCTGATGTGGGCAGTAAATAACCTTCTCTACAAACTACAATGCATTTTCTTTGTATTTTTCTTTAATAATTCATTAAATTGAGTTTAAGGCACAAAATAACACGTATTACTTTCCTTATATCCATATTACTTTCGTTACTTGCGTTATTACTTTCCTTATATCCATAATGTATAAGAAAAGTATTGTGACGGGGTCAAAAATTCGAATTCGAGCACATTCGAAAGAGCACATTTTAAGCATCCCTGATCACGAATCAGACATTTTTGAAGTGATCTCTGTGTGTGTGTGCGTGTGTGTGAAGGTATGTGTGTGTGTGTGGAACTATGTGTGTGTGTGTGTGTGTATCAGTGAGTGTGTGTCCGTCAGTGAATGGACCGATTCGAACGAAATTTGGTACAAAAATCACAATCCGTAAACACTGGAAGCCTATTGTTTTTATACGTACGCGAATGTTCAGAATCCCTAAATTTTCGAGTGACATTTTGAAAAAATCGTCAAAAAATCAAAACGGTAAATAATGTTACGCAAATAGACATTTCTTATATAATTTTTCATTAGAAAACGATTGGCATAAATTTTAGAACGCTAACATGACTTCGAGATATTGCACATTTTTCAAAAAAATTATCAAAAATCATATAAAATAAAAAAAATATATTTCCTACTGAGAAACATGTTCACTTTTCATATGTAATACCATGCGATATATTTGGTGACATAATTCTCGTGGATCTAGCTCGTTTCATTCATGAAACAAAAATACTTTGAGTAATACTTTGAGTAATACAATAGGCATTTACTCGTATATGCTGTAATAACTTATTTCTTCGTCCGTAACTCTTGGAGAGATTTTGGCGGCTTAATTGGTGGAATGTCGCCAACTTGACGACTTTTTTAAATATTGCTATATTAACGAAAAATTTACCAAATGGATAAAAATTATGCTAAATCAATGACGACTCATTGATGATGACGACATGGAAAATTCATTGACGAAAAATTAATATCTTGGAAAGAATATAAATAACTACTATAAAAATAATCTATTTTTTTATTGTAAAAGTAGTAAATTCATTGCATTATATCAGGAAAGTCATGTGCTGCCCACATCAGATTTTTTTAAATTATATTCAAATAATTTTCCCAATACTTTATAATAGGCTATGTTAACGAAAGTATAGACCCAAATATTATATTTTTAATTCGAGTGAAAAAACTTCAAAGATTATTCGAAATTTTATATCTCCTTAACATTTATTAACATGTCAGCAAATTGACATAATAAGGCATAAAAGTGGTTACTTATAGCTCAATGATCATGAAACTTTTCAATCATTCTAGTGGAAAAGGGCCGCGATACAACATTTGTGTTCCTGACGTCATTAGTCCCCTGGGGGGGGGGGTGTTACTATATTGTTAAATTTGGTATCAATAGAAATATTTTGTCAAGACTTTTTTAAATTGTCTGATTTTCTTATTAAATCTAAGATGTCCCTTCTTCTTCCCAAGAAGAAATTCTTCTCTTCGGCTAAGTTGGAATTTCATTGTGACATTGCGTTGTTTGGGATGTGACATGTGATATCCTTGATTTCTTCCGACGACTGCAGGTGAACTTACGGTAGAAAAAATGTGGATTGCGGATGTAAAGGGTGGAAAATCTCACGAAAAACTCTCTAAAAAAGTTAGTTTTACAAAAGAATTTAAAAGGGTGAAAAATTATACAATGTATTAGACTAGTAAATATTTTAAAGTAGTTCCATTATAAAAAAAAATCTGATGTGGGCAACACATGACTTTCTTTATATAATGCAATGAATTTACTACTTTTTCAGTTAAAAAAAATGCTATTCTTATAGTAGATACTTATATTCTTTCCAAGATATTGAATTTTCTTCAATTAGTCGTTATTTACATTGAGTTAGCGTCATTTGTATCAAATTGGCGAGATTTTTGTTAATTTGGCAACAATTAAAAATGTCGACATTCGAACGAAAATGTCGATTGACGACAAAAATGTCGATGATCGACAAAAATGTCGATTTGGCGACATTCTGCCAAATTCGTCGCCAAAATCTCGCCAAGCGTTATGGACGGAGAAATAAGTTATTCTTACAGCAGATAAATGACTATTGGCGTTCAAATACAAAAGTATTACTCAAAGTATCTTTTTTCATGAATGGAACAAGCTAGATCCACGAGAATGATGTCGCCAAATTTATCGCATGGTATTACATTTGAAAAGTGAACATGTGTCTCAATAGGATATATTTTTTTTTATTTTATATAACTTTTGATAATTTTTTTGAAAAATGTGCAATATCTCGAGAACGGTTCATGTTAGCGTTCTAAAATTTATGTCAATCATTTTCTAATGCAAAATTACATAAGAAATGTCTATTTGCGTAACTTTATTAGCGGTTTTGATTTTTTGACGATTATTTTAAAATTTCACTCGAAAATTTAAGGGGGTTCTGAACATTCGATTGCGTATAAAAACAATAAGCTTCAAGTGTTTATGGATTGTGACTTTTGTACCAAATTTCGTTCGAATCGGTCCATCCGTTCGTCGATTATCGTATCCACAGGCTCACTGACACACACACACACTCACTCACACACACACACTCACTCACACACACACACACTTTCACACACACACACATACTTTCACACACACACACAGACATCACTTCAAAAATGTTCGATTCGTCATCAGGGATGCTTGAAACGTGCTCTCCCGTCGAAAACTCGAATTCGAATTTTCGACCCCGTCACAATACTTTCCTTATACATTATGTATGTAAGGAAAGTAAAAATGTGATGTGGGTAATGCATAAACAGACTTAAATTCATTTCCTCTTAATTTCTTTAATAATTCATTAATTTGAGTTTAATAGTACATATTAACTGGCACTGAATTGGCACTGAAATGGCACTGAATTTGCACTTTTAATTTAACATTCGCTTTCAGTTAGTAGCAGGACAAATTTTCAAAGGGGGACGTTGTAAAAATACGATAAAATAAAAATATCTTGCATACGGCTAGTTCTACAGAGGTGGGATTAATCTTATTTTTTTTTATCGTCAAAAATTACGTATAAAACAAACATTTTATGTATACATTTGAGCCTATGTAGTCTTTTATTTTAGATTTTGACGATTTTTTGCTATTACTTTATTTATATACATAGTATAATGTATAAGGAAAGTATTGTGGCAGGGCCGAAAATTCGAATTCGAGTTTTCGACGGGAGAGCACGTAACAAGCATCCCTGAACACGAATCGAACGTTTTTGAGTTGATGTATCTCTCTCTCTGTCTCCATCAATATATCCCATGAACCAAAACTCAAGTGGTGGTCTTCTCTGCTCACTTGCAAACGAAATCGTTTGAAAGCTTTCTACAATAGACAAAAACAATATCCAACTGAACTTAACATTCAACAATACAAAAGGGAGAGTGCTGTATATAAAAAATCCATACTACAAGCAAAATCCGAGGCATGGAAAGCATTCTGCACAAAAACCAGTAAGAAGTATGGGGTAGCTTTCAAAATGGCCTACAACAAATCATTCACAACGGAAGAAGCTGCCTATGACCTAGTGCCGCAAGCAATAAATTTGGATCGAGAGAATGTGTTACAACATCTTGCAGATTCTCTTTTCATTACGAAAAAACCAACCCTGACAAATAGCAGTTTTTCTCGAATGACAGAAGTAAGCACTTCCGACAATTTCCCAGACTGTCTTTCAGTAGCGGAAGTGAAAAGCGTACTTTATTCACTTAGCTCTAACAAGGCCCCCGGAATAGACAGTATCGATATGCGAATTCTGAAAGAAGTGTTTAAAGTCATGCCAATAACGATAACAACATTGATGCAAAAATGCCTATCTCTGGGATATTTCCCAAAAGTCTGGAAAATTGGAGAAGTTATTTTCTTTCTGAAACCTAACCGGATCCAACCCAGAAGCGTTCATATCGACCGGTATGTCTTGTCCAACTTTGTCAAAAGTATTAGAAAAAAATATTCATAGGAGAATAATACACTTTCTAGAACTGAATGGTCTTATGAGCAAACATCAACATGGCTTCCGAGAGGGTCACTCTACTGAAACAGCACTGGCATATGTCCTGTCATGCATAGAAAACAATATATCCGAAAGAAACTACACTGCCTTAGTATCATTTGATATACAAAGTGCATTTGATAACATGAACTGGTCCATCTTATTAAAACAATTACAAAAGTTAAATTGTCCATTTTATTTACAGAACATCATAAGTAATTATCTGAAAGATAGGGCAATTGGACTTAATTCAGGAACAAATTGGGAAATATATTCAAGTCAACGGGGGATGTCCACAAGGCCCTTGCTTAGGACCCTTACTTTGGTCAATAATGGCTGATATCATTCTTAATAAATTCAGTATTCTAGGAACACAGCTTTTGGCGTACGCAGATGACTTTATGCTAGTATCAGGAGGCAGTCCACATAGACTTCTGGAAGATACAACTAATGCCGGCATAGAAACATTTTCAGATCTTTGTGAGGAGCTCCAACTATCAATTTCATCAACAGAAACTTCAGCTTTAGTGATAGGAAAACCATCTCAATTAAAAAGGAGGCCTATCTTCAAGATTAAAGGCGTTAGCATACCAAGACCAAACCAAATCAGGTATCTCGGAATTATAATTGATGAACATCTATCGTGGATTCCACACATAGAAAACTTGCGAACAAAGATTGGCTGTCAAATTCATAATGTCAGAAGACTGGCACCATCTAGGTGGGGCATAAATTCTAAGATCTTAAAAACATGGTATCTGTCAGTGACAGAAAGGATCATGTGCTATGCTGCGAGTAGTTGGACCCTAAACTTGAACATCCATGCAAAAAGAAAACTAGAATCAGTTCAAAGGACTTCTACAGATTTCAACGGCTTATCGTACAACATCTACAGTAGCGCTACAAGTGCTTACCGGTATCCCCCCTATAACGTTGACAGCGCAAAAAGAAGCCATCATAGCGCAAGTAACACGCCTGAGACAAACAGTAGAGTGGAATAATCTTTATTATGATCACAAAGTTTACGAACAAAAAAGGTTACCTGGTTAACGGACCCAGCAGTAGGTAATATCCGCTGACACTTTGCTAAGTCATCACAAGAAATATCTAATTACATAAATATTTATACAGATGGCTCTAGAACTGATTCTGGAACAGCATCAGCCTACTGTGCTTTTTACGATGGCATGTGTGTTCATAGGTAGTCAACTCATCTGCACTATGAAAATAGCGTCTTCCAGGCAGAGCTGCTCGCAATAAAGGAAGCTGTATTTTGGGCTACCAAAAGTTTGCATAAAAATTTCATTATTTACTCTGACAGTCTATCGAGTGTCGAAACTCTTAAACAATATCAAATGAAGAATCCAATAGCTCATCAAATTGTAACTATCATAACCAACAGCATCCATCAAAAGTTTTTTATAGGATGGGTTAAAGGTCACTCGGGTGTTCTGGGAAATGAAGTTGCAGACTGTTTAGCTTTTGAGGCGACGTCAGATATCTCTGTTCAGAGTACAAACTTACCATATCCCTGTTCATCGCTAAGGTCACATCTGAATATCAATACCATAAAAGAGTGGCAACAGCAGTGGAATGAAAGTGAGAAAGGAAGAGAAACATTCAACTATCTTCCCAGAGTATCTCAAGAGCAACTGATTTGCAGCAGAGAATTGGTACAGTTTTTCTCAGGGCATGGCTGTTTCCCAACCTATCTTTACAAAATCCAAAAGAAAGACACCGAAAACTGTATTTGTGGTGAAATAGGATCTCCGAAACATTTTGTATTTGATTGCGAACTTACAAAGAACTATCAACTTAAAAGGCCCAGTAGACAACATATGCCAATATTTGCCGAAAACCTTCTGGGTAATAGCTGGGATAAACAGAGAATAAAAACTATAATTCAATTCCTAGAGGAAAACGAGCATATCCTGTGAATTATTACTGGTAACCACCACACATTAGCTCACTGTTTATTGCATATTTATCTATGGTACTTCTAAATTTTTTTATAAATACTGCAATCAAATTAATTTTAAATTCACATTTGGTTTAATCATTGTATGTATCAATATAGTATTGAAAGCCATGGTAATCTCTGAGATTTGTATGTATATGTTGTATATATAGTTTTGTATGTATGTTTGCATAAGTAGTTTTGTATATATATATTTTGTATATATATGTATATATCTTTGAAAATTATTCGTTTGATTTTGTACATGTAATAACCAATTTTAGAAATATTTTAATATATATAGTTGCTCCCATTTGAAACAGTTCTGCACATAAGAGTTTATGGATGTGAAATATTTGTGAAATACTATCTGCATCTAGTATAGACAAGCATATTGTATATAATTGTTTATCATTTTTATCTTGGCATTAAGTTTTAATTTCTGGTTTTGGCAGATATTCCTCCACCATAGGCTATAATTACTGCAACCTTCGTGTCGGTGCCTATAGGTGGTTAATCTGTTAATCTCTCTCTGTCTCTCTCTCTCTGTCTCTGTCTCTGTCTCTCTCTCCCTCTCTCTCTCGCTCTCTCTCTGTATGCGTGTGTAGGGTGTATGTGTGTGCGTGTGTGTGAGACGATATCCCACGAACGATTGGAGAAATTTGAACGACATTTGGTGCGCAAATTACAATCTACGGAACTCTATAGTTTTTTAACGAACAGAGCTTAATTTTCGAGAGAATTTTTCATTCTAGAACACCCCTAAATTTGCGAATGAAATTTTTAAAAAATCGTCAAAAAATATGTCTTGAAAATAAATAATCATTACTTATGTAATTTTTCATTATAAAACGATTAACGCGAAACAATAGAACACTAGTATGAACCGTTCTCGAGATAGATTTTACACATTTTTCAAATACATTTATCAAAAAAATTACATAAAATTAAAAAATAATTAACTATTTTAAAATGTGTTCACTTTTCATATGTAATATTATGCGATAAATTTGCTAACATCATTTTCGTGGATCTAGCACTTTCCATTCATGAGTGAAGATATTTTGGGAACTAGTTTTTATTTGGACGGCATTAGTCATTTACGTACTATAAGAATAACCTATTTTTCGTCCATAATGCTTAGCCAAATTTTAGCGTACAAGTGTCATAGCTGTGAATTGCTTAGATTTCCCGCAAGATGTTCAACAAATAATCAAACTGACATATATATTCCCGTCTTTTCAAAATTGTCATACACTTATTCGGAATTCCATAATCTGAATAATTTCCTTAATGTTCATTAATCATGGGCAGAAATGAATTATAAAATCTATCCAACAACTTATGTCATCCATCTGATTTATGTATACAGACCATGGCCGTCAATTCACAAAATATGGATGTATGGTTAATGCTCAGCCTACCAAACAGGAACACACCTACTTATATACGGCTGTTAAAGTTAAGGTAATTTAGATTATTGCGAGTTTTTCTAATAGAGAGTATACATATAGAGTATCAACCATTGCAAACTATATGTAAACTCTTATACATTTAGAAGATATAAATTTCTGGTCTAGAACAAAGATTGAAAGAATTTACCATGGGGTTTGACGAATTACGATTTTGTTCATTAATTTACATTCAAAATATAGTATATCCAAACTGAAAGTATTGCAATAGAGTCAAAGCCAAACTATCGGATATTGCATTTGCACGTCGTATTCAGTACAAATCAACAGTTTTTAAAGATGTGTGTGTTCTTGTGTGCTTGAGCCGATTTGCCTCAAATCGAGTAAATAATTCTTAAATATTAAATGTAAGTGTAATATTTTTACTTTCCTTATATACATAATGTATAAGGAAAGTATTGTGACGGTGTCGAAAATTCGATTTCGACTTTTCGACGGGAGAGCACGTTTCAAGCATCCCTGATCACGAATCAAACATTTTTGAAGTGATGTCTGTGTGTGTGTGTGTATGTGTGTGTGAAAGTATGTGTATGTGTGTGTGTGTGCGTGTGTGTGTGTGTGTGTGTGTGTGTGTGTGTGTGTGTGTGTGTGTGAAGACGATAACTGACGAACGAATGGACCTATTTGAACGAAATTTGGTACAAAAGTCACAATCCGTAAACACTGGCAGCCTATTGATTTTATACGCAATCGAATTTTTAGAACATCCCTAAATTTTCGAGTGAAATTTTGATAAAATCGTCAAAAAATCAAAACCGCTAATAAAGATACACAAATAGACATTTCTCATGTAATTTTTCATTAGAAAACGATTGACATAAATTTTAGAACGCTAACATGAACCGGACTCGAGATATTGCACATTTTTCAAAAAAATATATCAAAAAGTTATAAAATAAAAAAAAATTCCTATTGAGAAACATGTTCACTTTTCATATGTAATACCATGCAATAAATTTGGTGACATTATTATCGTGGATATAGCTAGTTCCATTCATGAAAATAGATACTTTGAGTTCATGAAAAAAGATACTTTTGTTTTTGAACGCCAATATCCATTTATTTGCTGTAAGAATAACTTATTTCTCCATCCATAACGCTTGGCGAGATTTTGGCGACGAATTTAGCGTAATATCGCCATCTTGGCGATATTTTTAATTGTTACCAAATTAACTAAAATCTCTCCAAATCGATAAAAATGACGCTAAATCAATAAAAATGACGACTAATTGAAGAAAATTCAATATCTTAAAAAGAATATAAGTATCTACTATAAGAATAACATTTTTTTAACTGTAAAAGTAGTAATTTCATTGCATTATATAAGGAAAGTCATGTGTTGCCCACTTCAGATATTTTTTTCCCGATCGTTAGTCGCATTTTTAACCAATTAATTTTAAGGAGATTTTATTAGAGAAAATTATTCAAATTTTCGACGACTTTTAGTGAAAATTGAAACAATAAAATTATTTACTTTAAAAATGCTAAATAAATAGCAAATTTTGCACAATGAATTAATTGGAAGTGAATGACTTTGCTTATGGAAAACTAGTATGCTTCATCTTCGAGGTATTGGTTGTTTTGTTTTTTAATGAAGAAAATAATGAAGGGAATAAATATGTTCTAACATAATAAAAGAATATGTATGTTTATCAGATCGTCTTTGTCACCATCAGAAAATCTAAGCAACCCACAGTTAAGAAATTCACTACAGTGATAATCCAGGTCAGGTTTCAAAGCATTAGTCTATTACGTTTTAAATTCGAATTGGGATTTTTGTTATTTCACCTCCAAACACAATACATTCCTTATTAATCGAAAATATATTTATAAATTTTCTATCTTGGCACCACTGGGAAGATCAAACGAGAAAGATCAAACATAAAGCATTGATTAGAAAGCACTTTCCAACTGAAATGCAATTTTATTTAAACATCTCTAAAATGCGATATATTCAGCTGTGATATTTTTAAAATGATCACAATACTACAATAATTTATTATAATTGAAAACTTCATCGAAAGCAAATGAACTATATTCAAATAACGTCATCGAAATATAAGTCGCCTGGCTCGCTATACAAAAGCAGTGAATATTTCATTCATAAACTTTTCCCATTCCTTTCATTCAGCGGTGATATTTTTAAAATTATCACAATACTACAATAATTTATTTTATTCTAAAACGTAAAACCATGGAGGTAAAGTTACTTTCTAACTGTTCAAAACTTCGTCAAAAAAGCAATAATATGGAATTGTCTGCTTCTCTATGTAAAATCAATGAATGTTTAATTCATATCTGCTATATTGCAGACTACAGAGCTAAATAATTTTCATATAAAGGAATTCCGCAATGCTTATACAACTCATCTTGCAGCTTGATGTGTTTACAATCTCCATACGTGAGAGTTAGACTTCGTTGTAGAAATGCTCAAAGTTTGATAATCATTTAAACTCCAAAATATTGTAATTGCGTTGGCGCAATATATAAATGCACAGAAATAAATAAATTAAATCGGTTTTTGGACGGATGCAACACTAAATATAAATTAAAAAGAACTTTAAAAACCCGATTTTAACACAAAATTAATGCCATATTTTATTTTGAAGTGGGTCATGTGATCTTTTCATATAATATGGGTGCAATTACTATTTTAATTTTTATTTAGAAACTTATGGCACGTATTTTGCTGAAATTTTTTTTATATATTTTATAGGATAATTTGAATATTTCCTAAAATTTTCGAAGCAATTCATGAATTTCAAATTCGCTTAAAACTGTTTGAAAAATTAAGTCCCATAGGGTTCAACGTATTTCATTTCTTCAACCCGGATTCAATTCAAAACTAATTGGGTGATATTATTCATTTACATTCCCATATGTCTCACAGACCGTCTCAACAACCTACTAAAATGTCATTTTGATAAAGTCATTTGTACGGCAGTTATCGTGCAAACAGACAGACAGACAGAATGAATGAACAAAGTCATAAACACTTTTTAACAACGTTGAAAAATGTTGAAAACGATATCTCTATGTCCTAAGGTAACTTCCTTTTTAGGACACGCCCGGTAAGAGCGCGAAAAAGAATAAGGGCCGTGAGTATTTACAAACATTAATTTATTTACACTATATAAAAATTTACAACATTATTGATCTAAATTATAAAACACAACTTCCCATATTCTAAATGGGATGAATACCAAATTTAAGATAAACAAATAAACAAATACAAAAGTATATATAGTCTCATAGACTAAAATGTGAAAGATGGTAATTAAAATAAACTTAAAACATCCCTATGAAATATTTAAATATCCTTAACAAGGAGAGAGAGATCGAACAAATACAAAATAGGCAAAAAGTCCCCATTGGGTAACTCACCAACATTGCTGGCCGAGTTTCGGACTTTCATCTTACTGGTATTACACGCACTTCAAAACGGGGCTACTTCTTGCCCTGAAGTCCGAGAACATTCTCCTCGCTCCTTTTTTAAATTTCTGAAAAACTCTCTCTCTCCAAGATTTTAAAACACGTCCCTGAGGCGCATACAACTACCTCATTGGATTTAGGGTCTTAACCCCTTGACCCCAAAGCCATGCCATTGGCTGTAGGCCTTCCAGAAACAAAAAGCCCCTTCTCAAGCCCCTGCGAAACTTATATGCTTTCGGGCACTAATTCAAAGGCGGCCGAAAACTCTATGATCCCTCCGAAAACGGACAAACGGATTCACCTTTCGGTGAAAATACGATCTCTAAAGAAACCTCCGACATCCTGTCTCCTATTCCGAGGAGAGCAGCTGGCCAAACGAAAAGGCTGACCCCCAAAATAAATAAGTAAACTCAAGATCGCAACCCCGAAAATATTGGATTAAAGGTTTACCATGCGACACTCTATACTTATAGTAATGAATGATAATCGGAAGATCTGACGGATCGGCATGTCTTCCAGGACTTTATGAGAGCAAATGGAACGTGCAGGCTATCAAATGGAAAATAATGCTATATAATAATCGTCTAATATATTTTTATTTTTTCAGACCATCGAAAAACCTATCGGTGACCTAGTAGTCTGAATAAGTCCACACGTAGAGTATCCACCATGGGAAAAACCCTAACGGAAACGCATTCTTCATTTCTCCATGGATGCGTAGGTATAGGGGTAAAAAATTTTCTAAGACCCTTGAGAAACACTTGTCGGTGACCTTGAAGGAAATTTTCCGCACCTATCGACCAAGGACGGAACTTAACGAACCGGATTTTCAATTTCACACCAGAAGGTGGAAAAAAGGGGATGGGTTTTGAAAAGTATTTCCAGACTTTGTAGAAGCCCCCCGATGACCTAAAAAGCTGAACACTTGCACACTTACAGCATTAGACATCGGAAGAGAATGTCAAACGCAGCTGGATTTTTTTTCTTTTATCCGAGGTGAAGAAAAATAATTGAATATTCTTTATAGACCTTACACAAGCCCTCACCGATTACCTAGAACACTGAATTTTTGCACACACTTTTAGCATTTGCAGCGGGGAAGGACCTAACTAAGTTGGATTTTTAATTTATTTTTAGTGGTAAACAAAATAGGGGGAGAGGACGGAAAATCTTCCTAAACACTCTAGAGGCCCCTAATGATCCTGAAGTCTAAAACTTGACGCATTAGTATGGACTGGGGTCAATTTTCTTGACTATTTTCAACATTGTTTTAATTGCAAATTAATGTTTTTAAGACTGCTATTTCCCATGTCGTTTACAGGTCGAAATACGTGTTTAATATAATTTCATACACTCAGTGATTTAAATGGTATGGCATATAATATTTAAATCTTTACAAGGCAATTTTTTAAGACTTTTAGGGCAGAGATACAGTAGTTTTATACTCAGGTCTCGATAAAGATAAATCTGCCCCTCAAACATAATATGCTCATTATGGCAGCCTATTGGTAATCCATCCAAACAAAGCTAATAGTCATATTCCTAAACATGATCACACCTGCTCCATACACCGCTTAAGTGTAAGTTAATTACAGATAATAGGAAATGTGCTGACGGGGGATATCTTCACCTGTTTAGATTTTATCCCAAACTACCACACAAATCCATACGCATCAATGGTGTTCGAGAGTAACCATTAGTCTGAATAGTTTGGTAAGCGGTAAATTATAGTCAGGCTCGGTTTTTTGTAGTATTAAGATGAAGAAATTTGATGTATCCAATTAGTCACTTTCCTCACAAAGAAATAAATTCCCACATTCAATAAAATATTGAATTACTTTATCATTTGATCTCACTGAATATTCACAGACATATTGTTAATAAACATACTACGTTTTGTAAAGTTCGCTTTATTGTTTCGTAAGTTATAAAGGCCACTATGAAGAACGTTAAATGTCCTATTTCTGGGGAATGGATCTATATTACTTTTAGAAAATATTTTCAATTCATTTCTGGTTAAATGTACTTGCAAAATATCAGTTATTGTTTTAATACTTATCATATTTAATTTATCATTCGTGTACTTATTTTAAATCAAGTATATACAATGCGTATATTCAGCCACTTTCTAAACTTTGAAGTCGTTACACTCCATAACTTTTTCATAATTTGGCTAAGGACAGGAATAAGCAATTGCACGAATAATAATTGACTAAATTGATTACTGTAAGGAAAAGTTGTGATTCGTGATAATAGCAAGGTTTTTTAAAATTAAATAACTTAAATTTAAAAGTGTAGCAAGATAACGCTATATATAATTTTTCCAAATTTGAACTAAATATTTTGAACTAAATATCCAAATTTAAACACCAACCTATTTTTATTACCGGTGCATTATTATTACACGTCGCTGCAATTTTCTTTTAAGTTAAGCATTTTATCAAAAATAATTGTTTCACTAAAAATATTTATTTTTTTTATGTTTTAATTTAAATTTTTGAATTATTTTCTTTCACTTCACTGCCCCTTTAAAAATTAATAAATCTCTTATGGTCACTGATAGTAGTACATGAATTTTATTTTATTATGGCTAGCTAATTTTCGAACGAGTGTTATTAAACCAAGAATCACAGTACGGATAGACAGATATACATGTATCATTGGAAAAAATGGTTAATTCGTAATTAAAGATACTTGCATTGTATTCTTGCTTCAAAATACATTTTGATAACATCATAACAATTTGTCTTTATAGGACTATTTATGGTGGCAAAAAATATGTATAGAACCTATTTCTTCTTATGTCATGTACTTTCTAATTTGTGTTTAATATTATTTAGAGCAAGAAAATGGAAGGGCTAACGTGTAAAATGATTGTACATTTTATAACTTCTAAGCTGTACATAAACGAAGCATGTAATTCAATCACGTTGTTCTTTCCCTCACTCAATTATTTACATTTCTAACACCTTACAACATAGTTGAAAATTGTTAATGGCTTTGTTCATTCTGTCTGTATGTCTGTCTGTCCGTTAGCACGATAACTGCCGTAAAAATGACTTTATCAAAATGAAATTTTAGTATGTTATTTAGAAAGGTCTGTGAGATCTATGGCAATATAAATGAATAACATCACACAATTAGTTTTGGATTGAACCAGGGTTGAAAAGATGAAATATATTGAATCCTACGGAACCTAACTTTTCAAACATATTTTAAGCGAATTAAAAATTCACAAATTGCTTCGCCAGTTCTAGGAAATATTCAAATTATCCCATAAGATGTACAAAAATATTTTCAGTAAAATATATTCGGTAGTTTTTTAAATAAAAATTAAAATATTAATTACATTCTTCATATGAAGAGATCACGCGACCATTGTATAAAGAGATCGCGTGATCCACTTCCAAATAAAATATAGCATCCATCTCGTGTCAAAATCGCGATTTTTAAAGTTCTTTTTAATTTATATTTAGTGTTGTATCCCTGCTAAAACCGCAATATTTTTGCTTAAATCCTGTTCATCTACATTCTGAAACAACGCAATTACAATATATTTGAGGTTAAATGATCATCAGACTTTGACTATTTCTATAACGAAGCCTAATTTTCACTTAAGGGGAATGTACACACCAAAGGACGTGGAATGAGTTCTATAAGAATTGCTGCATTTCTTTTACGCAAAATTATTTAGCTCATGGAGTCTGCAATATAACTGATATGAATGAAACATTCATTGATTTTACATAGCGAAGCAGACGATTTTTTCGATGAAGTTTTAAGCATAGAGTTAAATTACTTGTACCTCCATGATTTTAAGTTTTTAAATAAAATAAATTATTGTATTATTATGATGAATGAAAGGAATGGAAAAAAGTTTATGAATAAAATTCTGCTTTTATAAAGAGAGCCAAGCGATTTATATTTCGAAGACGTCATTTGAATAAAGTTCATTTGTTTTCATTGAAGTTTTCAAATATAATAAATTATTGTAGTATTATGATAATTTTAAAAATATTACCGAGGAAGGTATCGCATTTTAGAGATGTTTAAATAAAATTGCATTGAAATTGGAAAGTGTTTCATAATCAATGTTGTATGCATGATTGGTCTTTCTTGTTATCTATTAGGTTCGGACATATAATCGTCCAAAGTGATTACAGTTTTCCTAACACTCCGATTTCCACCTCAGCTACCATAAGCATAGATTCTATTCCTATCAAAATAACTTTGCACATGACTCCCTATCTCGTGGGAGTAGAACATAGATCAAACAAACAGCGGTTAACTTGTATAGTACATCCAATAACATATAAATTAAAAACTTCCTTATCCAATATTTACTTTCCCTGCAAAGCATGGTAATGTATAAAGAAATTATTGGAATCATGCCGAAAATCGCAACTCGAGTTTTTGACGGATCTACACGTTTCCAGACCTGTACAGTACGAAAAAACTATTTTTAGCGTTACGTCTGTGTGTGTGTCTGTGTGTGTATGTGGGTGTGTCTGTGTGTGTATGTGTATGTGTGTATGTGTGTGTGTATGTGTGTGTGTATGTGTGTGTGTCTGTGTATGTGTGTGTAAGTGTGTGTGTCTGTGTGTGTATCTGTGTGTGTGTCTGTGTGTATGTCTGTCTGTCTATCAATGTATGTATCCACTCTAACTAAAAAACTAATGGACCGAATTTCACAAAATTTGATAGTTAAGTCACTTTTATGAGACCTTTGTGCTGATTAGATTTCGGTACGATTCGTAAAAACAGAACCAGCAATTTTTTGAGAAATTACCTTAAAAATTTCATGTATCTACTCTAGGTAAAATACTAATTGACCAAATTTCACAAAATTTGGTATGTTACTTGTAGGATAGTCTGGTGCTGATGAGATTTTGATACGATTCGGAAAAGAACAACCTGCCTTTTTTTAGGAAATGTCACGCAAAAACTTCATGTGTCCACCCTAGCTAAAATACTAATTGACCAAATTTCACAACATTTGGTAGATAAGTTACTTGTAGGATACTATGGGGATGATTAGATTTTGATACGATTCGGAAATGAACAATCTGCCTTTTTCTACGAAATAGCTCGCAAAAATCGCCAAAATTTAGATTTAAAAAATACTAAGTATGCTCAAATGCATCAATTAAATTCTTGTTTTATACTCAATTTTTGACGATGAAAAGAGTATAACACACTCCATGATACTTTAGGACTAACCGTTCTCAAGATATTTAGAAGTTCTTGCATTTTTGTTACGCCGATTTCGGAAAAATGTCCAATTACCAAATAAAAACAAAAGTTGAATTAAAAATGCAAATTTGTGTTATTTGGTGCAATTAAACTCAATCTAATGAATTATTAAAGAAATAAAGAAAATATGAATTTGTGTCTGCAGGGAAAGTTATGTGCTGCCCACATCAGATTTTTTAAGTTCGAAATATTAAATAAAATATCATAATGTAATCAAGAGTTAAAATTACCGATTTTCTGAGCAACTTATGATCATGACAAATTTTTATTTGACTTAGTGAAGGTGATTTTCTTTAATTTAGAATGCGATTTGGGGGTTTGTGATTATTTCTTTAAATTTAGGAGGCCATTTTTATCAATAGGAAATCAATTGGGATTCTTCTGAAAAATGATAATACAGATATATCATGGTTATTCTCCATTAGATCACAAGAAAACAACCCATGCGACTTAATTCTCAGGTTCCCAATGACAAACGTACCTACGCATTGCATCACTTAAAGCAAGGCAATTTAGATAATCGTGAGGCGTATTGACCGAGATTATATACACAGACTATCAACCACTACAGATTCCAGGCAAACTATTATACAAGTCCAATGGGTTCTCACTGCATCCGATAGGAACAATCAGCTTAAATAGGTCAGAATTTTCAAACATAACAAAATTGAGTTGTTTAATTCAATTGGAAGTACTTTTGTGATTAGAATATTTGAGACAGAAAATGTACCTATTCTTATATTCCAATGTTTTTTGTTTTTTTTTACATGATGATCGTCATTTTAACTAACATGTAATTTTACTCATTGAGGTGAGATCAAATTTGCTATACAACTTGCTCAATAAGTTTTCATAATTTAAGACATTTTTATATTTTATATTTTATTTATGAATGTATAAAGACTGGCATGTATACTTGGTGTTAACCGGTATTTTAAATGTAAACATCTAGTTATTATTACATCGAAACATACAGAGAATTTTCGAAAACCAAACAGCGCTTTAAAAATACTCCCGCTTAAAACAACAAATAAATAATTTACTGCCCAAGCAGAATACACCATAAATAAATATAATATGGGTACACGGTCTTTATTAGTTAAATCTAAAAGTATGGTCTTTAAATCTAATCACTTGCGTAATTAGAAGCTGAGATAGGATCAAATTCATGAAATGAAATTACGATTTGGCTCAAATTTATTAGTTTTAGGATTCTGCCCATTTTGAAAATACTTGCACAAAAATTAACGATTTCTTGAAATTATAGGACTTTTAGAAGCGGGTTTGTCTGTGTGTGTGTGTTGAAGACCCAAGCCGTCCGACTCATCCGAGGACTTGATCAACCAAAAGGACGGCCGGGAAAGTCTGTGTGCGTGTGTTGTTGTTGTTGTTGTTGTTGAGACCCAGACCGTCCGACCTACCAGAAAGGTGTAAGGTAATTGTTTGGACGGCTGGGAAGTGCCACCTAATTTAGACCGGAACCTAGTGGGGGAGGCATCCACAGGGACCGTACCCTCCTTCCCCTGTACAAGACCCACATGTTTAATGTGATCGTACTCCGCATGAACACGGCTTTGTGTGTGTGTTGTTGTTGAAACCCAGACCGTCCGACCTACCAGAAAGGTGTAAGGTAACTGTTTGGACGGTCGGGAAGTGCCACCCAATTTAGACCGGAACCCAGTGGGGGAGGCATCCACAGGGACCGTACCCTCCTTCCCCTACCACCAACCTCTCGGAAGGACTTTCGGACCCACATGTTTAACGTGATCGTACTCCGCATGAACACGGCGGCAGTTTTGGCAGTGGCTGGAATCGAACCCGGGCCTACCGAGTGCAACTCCAGCGCGCTAACCAATGGGCTACCGCGCCCCGGCTTTGTGTGTGTGTTGTTGTTGTTGTTGAGACCCAGACCATCCGACCTACCAGAAAGGTTTATCGAGCTGTGGCACAGACTGAGTCTCACCCGAAATCTCTGGAAGCGGGGTAGCCGTCCGCAACCTCGGAAATCGAGAGTAACCGGTCTCGACGAGGCGCACGCCTTCTAAACGCTCGCCTCGTCTCGCCTCGCCTCGTCTCGCCTCGCCTCACCAGACACTGCATGCTCACCGCTTTGTGTGTGTGTGTATATGTTTGATGTATTTAGTTTCCATGTCCCAAAAACGAAAGCATTTCATAGTCATAAGATATTTTGATTAGTTAATTTTTCAAAAAGAAAGAACTACAAACTATCTTAATTATTTTATAATATTAGAGGATGAAATACTTAAGCTATTCAAGATCTTGATAGCATCAACATCTGTGCAGAAATAATATTATTTTCGTAAGAACCATAATAATATTATCAAAATGGAACATTGGAGATAAAATTAGAACTACTATAGGTATCTAGACGTTAATTAAATCGCACATATAAATACACATTATCGGAATAAATCAGATATAATTGTTTAAATATTCTGCTGCCAATTCAAAAAAAATCTGATGTGGTCAGCACATGACTTTCCCTGCAGACTTATATCCACGTTCTCTTTTTTTATTTAAAATTAATTCATTTTTAATTCAATTTTTGTTCTCATTTGGTAACTGAACTTATTTTCAAAGGTGGCGTAGAGAAAATACGAAAAACTAAAATGTTTCGAGAACGGCTAGTCCTAGTGTAATGGGGTTGGTCTTATTCTTTTCTTCGTTAAAAATTGCGTATAAAACAAACGTTTAATGGATATATTTAAGAATACGTAGTTTTTTTATTTATGATTTTGGCGATTTTTGCGGGCCATTTCGTAAAAAAAGGCAGATTATTCGTTTACGAATCGTATCAAAATCTATTCAGCACCAGATCACACTACAAGTAACTTATCTTCTACATTTTCCGAAATTTGGTCAATCAGTATTTTAGCTTGAGTGGATACCTGAAATTTCTACGGGCCATTTCGCAAAAAAAGGCGGGTTCTGTTTTTACGTATCCTACCAAAAACTAATCAGCACCAGGGTCTCATCCAAGTGACTTACATACCAAATTTTATGAATTTCGGTCCATTAGTTTTTTAGATAGAGGGAATACATTCATTGCACAGACACACAGACGGACGTCACGCTGAAAATAGGTTTTTCGTATTCTAGAGGTCTCGAAACGTGTAGATCCGTCGAAAACTGGAGTTGTGATTTTCGGCATGACTCCAATACTTCCCCTATACATTACCATGTGTATTGCAGGGAAAGTAAAAAAGGGAATTAAAAAACATACGTGATATTTGGTAATAAAATAAGTTATAAACTCAACAAACAAAAGAAAAAGGCGTAGCTTTTAAAAATATCCCCTTTTATTATTTGCGTGTAACTTGTATGGAAAATAAGTAAAATGCATGAAACGTAAATGTATTACAAACAGCGACATATCAAATTTGGAATTTCTAGATGTTTCTGTTTTTAAGTCATTCATAAAAATTGAGTAAATTTCTATGGCAGACCCAAGACGGACTGGGCAATCAAAATTCAAAATATTAAAATGTCCAGACAAAAGACAGAGCTATATGCCAAATATGAAAATTCTCGATTCTATGAGTTTCAAGTTGTTCCTGAGAAACGAATACATTCCTATAGCAGGGTTAAAACGGGCTTATTTTTTACAGTTCAAAATCAAAAAATTTAATATTTACAATACATATAAATGTATTTTTACGATTTTGAGTCCAGTATATGTTTTAGGACTTTTAAATGCTTTTTGACTGTTTTCATTGTGATGTCCGTCTGTCTGTCTCTCTGTCTGTGGTCGATTTCTTGCACACACGATAGCTACCACAAATATTAATGTATATTCACTAAACTTTATACCAGGCTCATTTACCAAACCATCTTGAATTAGATATAATTTTTTGTAATCCAAGCAAAAACTTCGAAATTTATTCAAAATTTAAATTTTCTTAGCATGTCAGAATGGGACAAAATTTGAAACAATTATGCATAAAAATGTTAATGACAGTTCAATAATCACAAAACTCAACAGCTTCAATCATTCTAGTGAAAAATAGATGTGATACTATTTCTGTGTTCGTGATGTCATTAACCCCCTTTCGATGGTGGCAAATTACCCCTTAGGGGCTACATTGTCAAACTTGGTATAAATCAAAATATTTTTCAAGCCCTTTAAAATGAAGGATAACAAGCTATAATAGTGAACATTTGAACCAACAATACATATATTTCTAAATTTATCTTGCAAAATTTGCTAAATATATCACAAGATATATTAAAAATGGATTCTAGAATAAGAAAATCAAGTTAAGCCAATCTCCATTTAGTTTAGTATTACAAGTAAAACATCTGTACTAACCGATATTATTTGAACAATATCTGTGTTATCTACCATTGCTTGTGAAATAAATGCGCATTTAATGTACTATTATAATGATGTCCACAATTTTCCACTAATGCTACAGGCTCACCAAATACAACGTTTCTGATTCACCAAATTCATAGGTATCGAATACCTTTAATCGTAGCCAAGATTGACAAACAGTAATCTTGTAAACATGTTTTGAACATGAGTGTACCTTATACCTAATATGCTCAATAAGATCGCCAATTGTCGAACAATCGAAGCGTAGTTAATGCATATATCCTCAAACTGAACCGCACCTGCTCCGAACTCAGCTTAAAATCAGTGCTGTTGTGGCGATCGTGGGATATGCTAACATGTATTGTACACACATGTTGTAAGATTTTGCATGTGACTTATAAACATCTAAAGATGTTTTGAGAATAATGGATAGAACGAATTGTTCGGAAAAAGACAAATTGTAGTCGTGCTCACTTTAAAGCGTATTTTTATTCCAAAATGCAATGATCACCATCTTCTCGCTATATATTTTATCTGTATTTTATTATAATGTTTAATGGACAAAACTATTTTCTAGTTTAATATTACAACACTAGTGTACACGTGGCGCCAATACTTTTGACCTCCTGTTATTATTTACTACAAAAATACCGCCGTTTACCGGATCCTAAATAATACAGATTCAGATACTTATATAACGCAGATACAGATAGCACACCGCAGGGCGCGTCAGCCCAGTGGTTAGCGCGCGGGGATTGCACTCGGATGACCCGAGTTCGATTTCTGCCTCTGCCCGAACTGGCGCAGTGTTCACCCGGAGTACGATCACGTTAAACATGTGCGTAAGTCCTTCCGAGAGGTTGGTGGTAGGGGAAGGAGGGTAGGTCCTTGTGAATGCTTCCCCCTCTGGGTTTCGGTTTAATTTGGATTGCACTTCTCGGCGTAAAAATATATACCTAATACCTTCAGATAGGTCGGACGGTCTGGATCGAAGAAGATAATACAACTCAATTTCCAAATCGCCTGGTTTGAACTAAAACCATTTCCACGCTCCGTTTTTGCCATACGCATAATAGGCTTAAAAGCGCCTTACACTAGCTCTTTTGATACTCCCTAAATAAGTGTTTTCGATACGACGTAAATACGCATTTAATCGACGATCGTTGACAGAACAATGCAATGAAAATACATGAATTCGCAAAAAATAAGAGTGGAAAATAAAGTCCTTCTACCCCTTAAGTAGAATTTTAAAAATATTAAAAATATTTCTATCTCACCAAACGTTCGTCCAACTTAAATTAAATTTCCAAATTAGTATATTTAAAATGAAATAATTTAAAAGTTAAATATATAATTTATTTAAAGTAAAACATTTAAAAATTAACTGGAGTGTTGTCCAACTCGACTTTCTCATTTCAGAATTCCTTTTTTTTTTGCTCGAAAAATCAGCCAATTGGTACTATACTTGACAATGTACCCACCCGGGGAAGTAACTCCTCCCCCCCCCCCCAAGATCGGCTAATGACGTCACGAATGAAAACAATTTGTATCGCGGCTATTTTTCGACAATAATGATTGAAACTATTAGGTCTCGTGATCATTGGGCCATAAATAAACCTTTTTATGCATGATTTAAATTCTGCCCTATGCTACCGCGTTAAAAGAATATAAAATTTCGAATAAATTTCTCAGTTTTTACTCGAATTAAAAAAAATCTATCTTATTCTAGATTTTTTATAATAAAGCCGGTTGTGAAATTCAATTAATATTTGTGGCCGCTATTGTGTGCATAAGAAATCGACGATAGACATTAGACAGAAAGACGGACATCACTCCAAAAATAATCAAAACGTATTCAAGAGGTTTTAAAACATATACTGGCATCAAAATCGATAATTTAAAAAACTTTCTTGAAAACAATCCTTACTTTATACTATATTGCATAGTATGGGAAAGTAAATAAAATCTTTTGAGTTGTAAAGAAAAACATCTTAAAATTAAAAATCCCCACTGAATATACTGCAAATTATGATTTAGATAAATCATTTTTAAGCTTTGGAAGTAAATAGAAGTCTCAAAAATTTGAAAAATTATGAAAACTATTTCCAATAATGATATTCATCGTAAAAGCATTCAACTAAGCTATATGTATAACGCTATATTTGTTATAAGTTAAATATATTGACGATATAAGCAATTTTTAAGTTACCAACATAAGAAAATAAATTTTAATATCTCGAGTAAGGCTTGTGCAATATCCCATTCACTTTCGAACATAAAGTTCCATAGGATTGGTCTTGACGCCATTGCTATTTTATGACAATGAGCTATTCTGTGGGGAAAAATTTTGCTGGCTAAAACTCTGTTGCAATAGATTTCTTAATTTTGGAGCTAAAGGAAACATCATGCAAAAAGAACGGAGTAAGTATCTAGATTATTTTACGAGTTATTCAAAGAGCATAGTATATGGGAGGACACAAGCAAACTGAGAAAGCTTCTCCCTGGAAGGGTTAAATATATTAATAGACACAATTATATTTAACTCTTATAAGTTTCATCCCAAAAAAGAATTTTGAAATTTTAAGATAGTCTTGACATTTCTATGGTTTCTTACACCTTCTCCATAATGAAAAATTGAAAAAGATCCACCTATACCTTGTCTCCGTTGCACATACTTTCCAATTTATGACACTGAGCGGATTTATTCCGATTCATTTTAATTGAATTGTTTCCCATAACTGTAACGTTCGCATCTGTTTTGCAATGCATTTTCCTGAGTTCCATTTCTAAATGAAACAAGAAAAAAAACGGAAAACTAAACTCATTAGGAAACAGAGACAGACTGCGTCTCGGTCCAGCGTAGTTCCCCAGCCTCGCTTAGGAAACAACTCATAATGCTTGACCCACTAGGTTAAGAAAGTGAATTATTCAAATATATGCAAAATCTGGCAAAAGCCAATAGTATAAAAGCAACGTGTCAAGAGTGAGAGTTCTCATCGAGTGAGCAGTTCATTGCATAGGAGTCTCAGCTTGCGCGCACGGGTGTCTCAGTGATATAGAGTAGTGCGATATGGTTTTTGATAGTATAATACATTATGCAATATGCTTGTTTCTGAATAGTTGCATAAGTATGGTGACGCCATGATGAGCAATGAGCATCAAATGATGGTTGGTTGTGAATTAGAGCACCTAAATTACAGGTTGATCCATGGTCGCCATGTTCTATCACACGGAGATATACGCAACAAAGAGTGAGAACCGCCGTGAATCTTCTTAAAACGTACTCCTAGGAAACGCACCTGTTTTTGGAGCCATTGTCGCCAACTGTGGCGAAAAACTATATTATTGCTTTCATCTCTTCAATTTATATATTTCCTTTTCATTTCTTGTTCATGAAAGAATCTAAAAATTCACATCCCTTTTCAGGAATTATTAGAGCAATTTACGACCGAGCTACAAATTTATGGCCTCCTAATTTATTGCGAATTTATACCACAATGATTAATATTAAGTTACTGCGCAGTAAAAGCTAATGAACATGATATAAAATAATGCATGCGCCAGCTCTATATAGGAGTCTTAATATGAATGAAAAATATTTCTTTCGCCCAGACCGTCAGATCAACCCAAGTTTAGACGGCTGTAACAGTGCCGCAAAATTTAGACCGAAACCCAGTGGGGGCTACATCCACAGAGACCGTATCTCCTTCTCCTACCACCAACCTCTCGAAAGGACGCTCACATCCACATATTTAACGTACACGTACTCAGCGTAAACACGGGAACCATTTGTGAAGAGGCGGGAATCGTAGTCGGATCCTCCGAGTGCAAACGCAGTGCCTTATCCACTGAGCCACCTCCCATGAATAGGGTATTTGTGGTTGTACCCAGTGTTGAAATGTATTGTTTGTATTCGCCACAATTTCTCCTACAAGCTATAGCGTTAGGATTGCTATACCCGGCTATCACTTGGTGTCCCGTATGAGTTTAGCCGTCATTGGACTTGACTTCCTGACTTGACCTCCGAATCCTACCTGTCTGCTACAAGATAATTCATTGGTGTTTCCTAAGACTCTCCTACCTCTTGAAGTACATGAACAGTGCGTGTTGTCCACTACCTGTATGTTGCTTCTTATCTTAAAATAATATATTGGACCAGATTAACTTTAAGAAATGCATTTATTTTGTTTGAATATGTGTGTTTTCTGTTGATGCCTATGTGACGTGTCCCTTCATTAGGCTTTCCCCTAAGTGGACAAAAATTTCCTAAAATTAAATTTACGGAGGTTATTTTTACAAAATATTTTTCCATGAATTTTGGCATACAAAAATGTATGCAACATTTTCACAGTATCAAGGTGAAATGGTGTTTTCTGGAACACATTCTAATCATTTAGAAATTATTTTTATATTTAATTTCTAATCTGTTCAATATAATTTTATATCATTAAGAAAGGTTTTCTATATAGTAAAAACGACAATATTTGATGAGTTAGAAAAGTTTAAAAAATCGAATGAAAGTTGTTCCTAGTCTCCACAATTTCCACACTGTTACCAATTTAATTTTACTAAATGACCTACTCCACATAATACATCTTGTAAATAACGTGATAAATAGGTCAGACTTTCAGCCTCATTTTCTCCCTTCCCTGTACCCATTCCACCATTATGTATCCAAATACAAGTATCGATATTTTCAAAACATTCTTTAGATCGATACGTTTACGCCAATAGTAAACGTAAATTTTATTCAGGGGTACATAGAAAGAGATTGATCGAAAATTTCCGCTCTTCCTTGTAATTTGCTATTAATAGAGAAACTTTGTTCGAACGTCAATGCGTAATAAATGTACTTTAACTTGATTGGCTACGGCTTGAGCATAACTTCCGAGACATGTCACCAGTGCAGAGGCTTTAATTAAGTTTTAAAATTAGCTTTCTTCTTTTTGGCAACACGCTGTAAGAAAAATTGACTGATTCAAGTTATTTCGCGCAATTCAAATCTCCATAAATAAAACTGCGAGAAAATGTTATTTTTTGTTTATTAATGTATGGGCGAGAAAAATCAGTCTGCAGTAATTTCATTTTAGACAGGTTGTTAATTTAATAAATTTGCTAATCAATAATGTTCTCGGAGCACCGGAAATATATTGTCAAAAGCAAGAGGTGATCGTAATTTTGGCATTTTGAGAAATATATATTTACTCTTCGGGCCAAAAATGTTGTCATACTATTGCTTTTACATAAAGCTTCTCTTGGAACATATATTTCTTGGACTTTACTATAAATACAGCTCAGATAATAGCTGATTTGAAATAAGCGTTAAATTTGGAAAATGTAGAGGGTGAAATTTCGAAAAGGTAAAGGGTTTCGAAAATTCTTCAAGGGTCCAAAATTAGCCATTTTTAGTACTGTTAAAAAAAAGTGTATATTTTTCATACGTTTTGAGTAGTTTGTAAATAATTGGCTATATTGTCTCTACTTATGGCGATATCATGATTTAACTTAATATGCATAAACTCCGTGCTAACATCATATCTAGGAGTTAAGTAATAACTGTAATTTTGAATAATTAATATAGAACAATTTAAAAAATAAATATAGTAAATTTTGAAATTTTGCTCTATGTTACACTGTAGTTCTAAGAAATCATGTTCCAGACATTTAAAAGCAAAATATAGTAGAATAAACAAAGTTAACTGACTAAGAACGAAAAATCAAAATTTAACAATTGAAGAAATGTTTTTGTTCAATAAAATTTCCCTTTGATGATTGAGCTTGGGAAAATAAATTCAGAACTATATCCCAGTCTAGACACGGAGAGATGTCAAATACTATTAGTAAAAACATGATTAAAATATTATGCAAATTTTATTTTGTCTTTGAAATAAAATAATTAGTGAAATTAGTTTCTTTAATTGTTGCATTCCCGCTAACTTGCTCCATCATATTTCTTCTGAAAATTTCTTTTATTGCGTATTCTAACCATGACTTTAATGTATGTTCTTTTAGTGATAGTTTGTGTGACGAAGTTAAATTTTTGAACACTGACTAAGAAGCTGCCTACCCCTTTGAGTTCATCCATCAAATGTCTTCTAATATTCATTCTGATTCTACTCTAAATAGGAAAACTCTCATTGATATCTACTCTAAATCTGTGCTTGTCCCATTTTTCGACGCTTTGCCTTTCAAATCCAGTCTTATAATCCAAAAATCTTCCGCCCTCTTGTTCATTATTGTCGTGAATTTAATTTTAAACCTGCCCATTTTGCGGTTACTCCTATGTTCAGTCTTATCCGCAATGATAAGTTTAGAAGTAATATTTTGAGTCAAACTGGGGTGTACGTTATCCCATATTTTCCCTAAAAATAGTTATATATCATATATTGATAGTACTAAACGAGCCGTAGGGTTTAGATTATCTAAACATGCTTGTGATATCAAAAATAATGGATACCACCGCCGTATCTCAAAAAATAATGGATTCCACCGCCGCATCGCAAACTATTATCAATGATAATTTTGTCCTGGTTTCCGATAAAAGTTTCATTTTAACTATTTGTAATAATCCCCACAATATCTTGCTTTTTAAATCTTTGTATATCTGAATTTATTGCGATTCTAATTGTAATTTTGACCCCCTTCAAAACCTCAGTTTCGCATGGCGTCTCATTCTTGTTTCTTTGAAGGTAAAATCAGTATATTCACATTTAAACATCTAACTTTAATTATGGCCACCCTGTATTTAAAGAAGCTTGCTATTTATTGAAATGTTATGTTAGGTTTCGGTAAATATATCTGAAAACGTGCTATATCTCGAAAACTGTTTATGCTAGCCTTCTAGAGTCGGTATTAGTCGTTTTCTAATAATAAATTGCGTAAAAAATTATAATGTGTTTAACATCATTGCAGCGCCTAATATTTTAACAATATTTTAAAGAAATTGGGAATCTTCAGCCATTTGATAGTGTTTAAAATAAGTAAGGTTTCAGTATTCACTAATTTCAAAAATCATACCAAATATTGTTCGAATCACACCATCGTAAGCTATCGTTTTCCTAGACGTACGGGTACACACGTTACCCCCAAAATGTTCGATTCAATTTCAGGGATTGCTTAAAACGTGCTCATCCTTCGAAAACTCGAATTCGAATTTTGCCCCAGCACAATACTTGCAGTATTGTGCAATACCTACCCAGTCACAATACTACTTATGTAGGGAAAGTAAAAATACATTCCTTTTAATATTTAAATTTGATGGCACAAACTTTTTAAACCGTACATCTTCTCCGTACTTAATATTTAAAGGTCCTCTCATTATTCATTCTTATGCGGAGATCATTTGCAAGTGTGTGTGTGGAGTATTAATGGACCTCACCCCAAAGTGTAACAGTTAAGTTCAGTTTCTTAAGAACATTATAAGTGTTTAAACTGCTACTACAATTCAGAAGCCTTTTGTTCCTTTGTCTTTTGTAAAAGAGGTATTAGGAAAAGAATAAAGAGCTGGTAGAGTTGAGGTTTCAGAGTAAAGTATTAGAAATAAAATCATCTAGTAACAGGAAACAAAGGAATGTTTAAATATTAGCATTTCGAACTGTAAATGAACACGCTTTTATTAAAACAGTATAAATTAAATAAGCAAAAGTATTTATTAGCTTGGTAAAATAGAAGATTTTTCACCAGGAAGCTCATACAGCAACAGACAATCCAGCAAAAGCAAAAAAGTGTATTTCGAGCATTTCACATACAGGATTTTTTTACTATTCTTGAAATGATTGTATTGTATCATTTAACATTAAGGAAAAAGCCTAGTTTTGCCTCCGATACTTGTTGATATCTTCATTTATTTCATAACTGTGTTTTGTTTAGAGAAAACTTTCACAACACTCACCTTGATTTATTTTAAGTGATTAAAAATGGAAATAAAATACGGAACAATAAAATACGTGACAATAAAATACGGAAACGTGACAATAAAATACGGAAACGTGACAATAAAATACGGAAATATAAACATTTTGTTTTCACAATAACGGACTTCACTTATTTCATAACTGTGTTTTGTTTAGAGTAAACTTTCACAACACTCACCTTGATTTATTTTAAGTGATTAAAAAATGGAAATAAAATACGGAACAAGGAAATACGTGACAATAAAATACGGAAACGTGACAATAAAATACGGAAATATAAACATTTTGTTTTCACAATAAAGGACTTCACTTATTTCATAACTGTGTTTTGTTTAGAGTAAACTTTCACAACACTCACCTTGATTTATTTTAAGTGATTAAAAAATGGAAATAAAATACGGAACAATAAAATACGGAAACGTGACAATAAAATACGGAAATATAAACATTTTGTTTTCACAATAAAGAACATAAAAATACAAAATAAAAGCCTTAGCGCTTTCGGCCTTCAACGGGCTCTTCATGATGTCAAATGCATCATGAAGAGCACCAGAGACATTAAAAATTTATACAAAGCTAACGGCGAACTAAATTTACAGATTACAGTTAGTAAAGATACAAAATTTATTCATTAAGAATCCCATCGGATCTGTAATAATACAAAATTGGGAAGAAAATAATGCAAAACTCGGATAATTAAGAAAGATTAAGGCCGGGATCCAAGTGAAACGTTTTGCAATTTCGCAAAAATCTACAACTAACAAATCTGTTAAACGAAAATGTTTCACTTGGATCTTAGCCCAAGATGCTTATTAGAAATAACATTTTCCAGAAAAAGAGATCTCAGCCCGAGATGCATATTAGAAATAACATTTTCCAGAAAAAGAGATCTCAGCCCGAGATGCATATTAGAAATAACATTTTACAGAAAAAGAGATCTCAGCCCAAGACGTATATTAGAAATAACATTTTACAGAAAAAGAGATCTCAGCCCAATATGCATATTAAAAATAACATTTTCCAGAAAAAGAGATCTCAGCCCAAGATGCATATTAGAAGTAACATTTTACAGAAAAAAAGATCTCAGCCCAAGATGCATATTAGAAATAACTTTTTCTAGAAAAAGAGATCTCAGCCCAAGATGCGCATTAGAAATAACATTTTCCAGAAAAAGAGATCTCAGCCCGAGATGCATATTAGAAATAACATTTTCCAGAAAAAGAGATCTCAGCCCAAGATGCATATTAGAAGTAACATTTTACAGAAAAAAAGATCTCAGCCCAAGATGCATATTAGAAATAACATTTTCCAGAAAAAGAGATCTCAGCCCAAGATGCATATTAGAAGTAACATTTTCCAGAAAAAGAGATCTCAGCCCAAGATGCATATTAGAAATAACATTTTCCAGAAAAAGAGATCTCAGCCCAAGATGCATATTAGAAATAACATTCTCCAGAAAAAGAGATCTTAGCCCAAGATGCATATTAGAAATATCATTTTCCAGAAAAAGAGATCTCAGCCCAAGATGCATATTAGAAATAATATTTTCCAGAAAAATAGATCAGTAAATTTTCCACACGTGTCTAAAACTTCGTATTCATTGAGTCAAAAATAGGGCGTGACAATTAATGCAATCTACGACCACGGCCTTACCCCAATCACAGGCTGTGACAAGCATATGTCTAATTCAGTAGCGAGGGGAAAGCTTGATCGGCTGAAAAATGGGGCGTCGAGTTCTAGTACGGAGTTGAGTATTAAAACACCCTTTTCTTCCTTCGTAACTTAAACAAGAATGATGCAAACTTACAGAAAATTACTTGAATCATTAATAATGGCGAAAATATTCAGAGAAACAACTCGAAGACATTGCATTTGACTTTGAAAACTCAAGAAAGCACTTAACTTTTGGTTAGGACAAATATAGGTGAAGTAAAAGCAGATACACTTTTATATGCGATTATGACGAGGTAGATCATTAAATTCATATAGAAGGAAGGTGGTGTACCTTTGATCACTGTGGACATTTCAATTTTTAATTCGATTGCAATATGAGAAACAATACTATTATTTGTTGCTATGAATACTATGAGATGTAGTGCATTACATATCATTTTATTTTGCTATAGTTTTATGTTATTCCCTTCTATGTATTTTAAACGTTCATGAACTAAACCAAATTTACAGTGATCTCTAGTGACACATATATATAATGTACTCATTAGTTTTTGCACAACCGTTTTAAATAACCATAGGTCCAAGGTACATATAGTAGGTACAAAGTACAACACATTCCCCTACCTTTCTATGTTTGAAGATTACATTGAAATGAACTACTTTCCGTTAAGCCTGAATACATGATTTTAATTACATATACTACAAAATGCAAATCTTTATTGGAACCTTTATTGGCAATTGCAACACAATGAAGAAATCATCAGAATTGAATAAAATGTATTCCACAAATTACCTGCATTGATACAATTAAATATTAACTTTACAAAACAAAAAAACAGTATTACATGTCAAAAACCAGTATTTGGTGAAGCCACCACGCACTGCAATAAGTAATTCTAAATGACGTGTCATCGAATCAATCATATTTTTAATTTATACCTGAGGAAGAGCATTCCATATTGCTTCTAGTAGAACCCAAAGTTCAGCTGCATTTGCTATGGGATGAGCGTCACGAGAGAGACGCTGACCGACGAAATCCCAGACATGTTCAATAGACGACATATCCAGTGAATAGGCAGGCCAAGGATGAATATGTATCTGTTGTGCTGAAAAAAAGTCTTGAACATTCCTAGCAACATGTGGACGGACATTGTCCTGTTGAAATACACCTCCAAGAATACGTTGAAGGAAGGGTACGACTTGGGACTATAGAAATTACCCACAATCCTTAGAAGCTGAGATTGTCGAAGATACCCAATGGCGCCCAAGACCATCGCGCTTGGCGTTCGACCAGTATGACGTTGGATAACGCACTCTGGAAGATGGCGGTCACCACTATAACGTCTAACATAGAAGCGAACATCACTGTATCCCAAATTAAAGAGGGATTCACCGGAAATGACGACTTGTTGCTAAGCAGCAGGCCAGTGTCTAAAGTTGATGAACCCATTGTAGCCGCAGTCTTCGATGGTTTTGCGTCAGGGAAATTCTATAAAAAAGAGTTTTTGCATGCAGTCCATGGTGCAGCAGATGCCGACGAATTGTTGTAATTGATAATGATACATCTGTAACAGTGTTCCAACATTCCCCCAACTGTCGAGATGAAGCTGTACAGTCCATTATTGCCATACGGATGAGGTGTCTACCATCCTGTGAGGACATAATATTGCATCGTCCACTGTCGAAGTTGCGACTCGTCAAGTTCTCTTCAGTCCACTAATCCCACATTCGCTTCACTGCCGTGCATTACGCTGCATACGAGCTGCTATTGCACGATAAGAAAAAAACCTTCGTGAAATCGAGCATTCATCCCCGTTCAAACTTCGTAACTTGCTAATATGGCACCCTGTGCCGTCATAGAGTCACATTTACTTCACATGAAACATTTACCGCTGACTAACAATCATAGACAATTTTCAATATCCCGTTACAGCTTTCTATTTATACGACTAAAACAGCAGTTCAGAGGGCTCTGCCTAGCCCACGCATGCACAATGACTCTGAGATTCTTGTCATTTGCATAACACACTGTAATTTGCATTTGCTGTGAGTTTTAGCTCAATTGTGTGATTCTCTCATGGTGCGTCAATTTTTACAAATATGAGTGTATATGCAACTTAAAGAGGAGGTAGGTTCTTTGAGAAGACGGAACTTGATGTTCAGAAGGTCGCATGTTCCCTACATCTAAGTTAACCTATTCAATGCAGAAAGACACGTCTTTTCAAAATACTTTAATATCTTCTCAGGCGTGAATATTCAAATGATTTCTCACTATTCACCTCCATGCGAATGTTCCATCTGCTAATGTGTTTGTTGAGTATAAATGAACCTCAACTCGAAAAGTTACAATTTCCATTTCTGGTGATTACCGCGTGTGTAAACAGCCATTTAAACTGCGAACGGCGTGGTTCCATTTCAGTCCCAGATCTGCTTTAAAAGAAGATGCGGTGGTGGGAAGATTGAAGATTTCGAATAAATAGAAAATTGAATAACATAAATTAATAAACAAAAATTGAATAACATAAATTTAAATAACATAAGATAACCGTTTAATATTTATTTCTGCATCTAAATTGAAACAAACCGACGGAATTAAGCGAGGAGAAGTTTTTAAGGATTAGAGGCTTAATATTAACGAAATAGTTGAGTTCTTTTTTCCAAACATTATACTAATTCATGTGCAAGAATCTGCTGCACCGAGCAGTAAACTACACATTCTTACTGTTTTAGATCGTAAATTCCTCTAATCGGGTATCTCACCAAAGAATGCCCAGAGACTGGTCGTCTGCATTTCATTTTTCTATAATATTCATTTAGCATAGAAGGGATATATTATAGAAGGGATTGGGCATAGAAGGGATTAATTCCTTAACAATATTATCTAATTAAAATACCAATGTCATCAGAATGTTTTCGACGTCAGTGGAACTGACACTTTAAAGCAACATTGTGTGTCCTATCTGTCCGTAATCTTTAAAGGCCCCTTATGTTACAATCAAGGCAAAAATGATATTTATATTTGAATTCATTCCCTATAAAAATATTTAAAGCGAGAATTAAAAATAAGTGCAGGATATGTTTGTGCTGCCAAATGTGGATGTTTTAAGCATAAAATTCTTACCTTATGCATATAAGAGATTCACCATACTTATTTTATGTGTGTAAGAAATCTACCATACTTGCCTAAAGCACACAAACAAAAATTATTTAATCTATTTCTTTTTGGGGTTTTGGCGTCCATTCATACTATCCTGCCACTTGTTTCTCCGTTGGTTTTACCTCCTTTTTTCTCATCTCACCGTTGGAAACATTTTCCTGCTTCCGTGACGTTTACTATTCAACCGGGTCTTGCTTTAGCTAGAGTAAGATGCACTTTTTATTTGTCCTGACGAAGCAATCGTTGCCTTCAAAACAGAATAACACCATGAATTTAATAATGGTGATTTATATGATTCTTTTTTTTACTTTATTGTGTAATGATTACTTAAGCTGCAAAACAAAACATAAATTAAGAAATGAAATCGCATTCTGTAAATTGATACCGCCGGAAAAATTAATGCAATATCGCGAATTTCACCAGTAACAGTGATTGAATAATATTAATACAATGACAGTGAACGATAATACACACCATTCGATTATAAATATGCTCTTGTAGAATATGCCACTTAAGATATACATTGTGAATCATGAACCCTTCATCAAACACACAGCATACTAAAAGTTCATTTAATCGCATTTCAACAGTTTAATCTTAGTATATTATCCTAACCAATTAGCGCGGACATTGTCAAAAGGAGTCCTTTAAACCATACTAATATCTGCGTTGTCTCTAAACTCTTCCGCATAATTATCTAATTTATTTTGGCAGCAATTTAACAAAATCCTGGAACGCCAAAGAACAAATAAATTTATTGATGTAGGAACTAATTGCCCAAATTTAACCTGACCAGTATTTAGTGCTTAAATGCTTTGTTCTTAATGAATGTCTCACACAGTAACTGGAGCTGCGGATTGATAACAGTAGAGGGCTATAATTTAAGCAGATAGTTAAAACTGCTATGGTAATGACTTAATTTCACATTGAATAATTAAGTCCTAATTATGATGCAGCCGTAAATGTGGCAGTGGTCGATATGCAGAGAGGTGTCTAGCATATCCCCAACGCTTTTGAAGTTGCTTTTCTGTAAACGTGGTAAACATTTTTATTTTACGTAACTAAATAATCGGTAGATAAAATCAAGGACAAAACGTTTTAAAAAACGAAAGGTCTTTTATTTAACACATCCTAAAAGACGTACAGAACATTATTAAAAACTCCCAGAGCACCTTTTCACGTATATACGCCTTTCATCAGTGGCTACATGAATAGTAAAAACCTGGAATGTTTATATATAGAGAGACCAGTTTAAAGCAAATTTACATAAAATATAAAATGGTAAATGAACTTACTAAAAATAATACAAAAAATATACACAGAAAATACAAAATAAGTTTAAACGTTTACAAATTTTAAAATATTACAAGAAAAGATTATTCTGTGTATTCTTGTATTATTTTTAGTAAGTTCATTTACCATTTTATATTTTATGCAAATTTTCTTTAAACTGGTCTCTCTATATATAAACATTCCATGTTTTACTATTCATGTAGCCACTGATGAAGGACGTATATACGCCCGAAAGCGCTCTGACAGTTTTTAATAATGTTCTGTAAGTCTTTTAGGATGTGTTAAATAAAAGACCTTTCGTTTTTTATTCTCATACTATAAAGAATATAAAAATATTGTCTTCACAAAAATTTTCGATTCCAAGGTTTTGAGGTCAATATATGTTTTAAGATCTCTTGAATGCGTTTTGACTATTTCTAGAGTGCTGTCTGTCTATTTATCTGTGGTCGATTTCTTGCGTACAGGATAGCCTTCACAAATATTAATGGATTATCACGAAATTTTATATTAGGATTTGTCAACGAAAAATCAAGAACTAGATCCAATAATTTGATCTACAATTAGTACTATCAGCTATATTCATAATTATATATTTTCTTTATTTATTTACTCACTGTCTATTGTCTTATTTGATAACGAAGTTACTACAAAATTCAGTTAATTTCTCCCTTATTGTGTGCATAATTTTGTAAACAATTTCATGTTACATTTCATAGATTTTCGATATGTATCCTATAATTTATATACATAATATAAGAGATAACTTGATCTTCTTATTGCAAATCATTATTATGACCTACGAAAAGAAATGTGTAAGGCAGAAGTATATTTATATGTTTAAGCTAAAACGCATGCATATGTTTACGTCTACACTCTGTTCTCGAAAATATTTGAGCAACTTTATCGAGTTTTATATTCAAGAATACTTTAAGCATAAGACCCGATTTCAGGATTTTCGAACCCATAAACTGGAATTTAGGGTATTATCAACTATACTGAGCAGTTTTGCCTATTGTCATTATTGTGAAACTTATCGTAGTCTTTTTGAACACCGCAAAACTCCTAATAAAAATTCACATGTCGGAATAAAAATAGTTTGTGGGGACCGATCAAAAATGTTAAGCTTAAATAGTTAAAAGTCCACAGTTTACACATTATCAAGATAAAACACTGTAGGTCTAGTTGCAGCATAGACAATCTTCTTAGGCATGCCCAATCATTGAGTATTCAGGACGCACTGTACTTCCACTGCGTTTCGTAACTGGAAACTGGCTTTTCTCCTGAATTTTTGCATCTCTAATGCAGCGCGTGACCATGTGACTTCAGTATATGGACAGGGCGCAGCAATCATTTTTCAAAACAAACCGTATTTTGCACCATGAAGCGTGTGGCCGGTCTTACAAAGAATCAGTAGCAGTTGCTTTTGGGAGATTGTTTAAGGTGAGATCAAAATAGGAGCTAGGTTCAAGAAGTTGTTCCAGAGTTTGTTCTGCAGTGTTCATGTATGGACGCTAAATAGACTAGTACAACATTTCCATATTAATTTTCTCAAACCACTCTGATGCACACTGCAGCGGTTTAGAAAAGTGCTGGAAAGACAACAATCCATTGTATAAAAATGGTACAATGAGAAAATCCTAGAAATATTAAAAAATTCTCCAAATTGCAGGATAAACGCACGCAATTCAGCTGACATTGTTCCATACAGGTGGAACAGATATTTCTGAATTGATAATATGTGAATTCATTAGTGTCTGAATATTTTTGAGAATGCGGTGTGTATGTATTTATATATATAAAGTAAGTACATATTATACTGTAAGTCGAACTCCATGTCCTGTAAAACTAATATTTACTACACATTAAGCTACTGTTGCCTGCCCTCCAGTGACCTGGAAAGCCGAATATTTTTTCACATTTATAGTATTGACCACGGGAAGGAATTTAACGGATCAGGATTTTTAATTTTCTCCAGGAGGCACTAAAAACTTTTTTCCTGATACTCCAAAAGCCTCACTAGTTACCTAGAAAATTGAGCTTTTGTCAGCAGAATGGTACTTAACGAAATCGGATTTTCAATTTTGGTCTTTGGTCCAGTTAAAATGGGGCCGAAATGTCTTTTTAGGACCTTTTCAAAATTCGCCCAGTGATCTTAAAGGCGTCGACCCGACCACAGGACTAAACCTAACTCATATTGATCGAATAAAATGATATTTTTTACACTAATCAGAACAAACACATCGTTAAACAAAATAAATATTACTGAAAAAAGCCGTAATGTAATGCTTTTATAAATGTTACCTACCATGTCATTAACAGACTTTAATATCAAAAAATTGTTACACGCACTAAAAATTTTAAAATTATACCAATATCTTAAAATGCATGTCTTTCAACACTGCAAATTCTTTTGCCTTAAATTCTTTCGCATAAATATCACATTAAATTTATGCGAAAATTATAAGTTTAAAAGGTTCATACATGCCAATGACTATTTTAACTTTTATTTTCATCGAAAATCTAAAAAATATTATCATTCAGAAATAAAAAAAAATAAAGTTTGTTGAAATATTAGCCGTTCTTTTTTTAACACTTTACAACAAAGTTGAAAAGTGTTTATGACTTTGTTCATTCTGTCTGTCTGTCTGTCTGTCTGTCTGTCCGTTAGCACGATAACTGCCGTAAAAATGACTTAATCAAAATAAAATTTTAGTATGTTGTTCAGACGGTCTGTAGGACCTATGGGAATATAAATGAATAATATCACAAAATTAGTTTTGGATTGAACCCGGGTTGAAAAAATGAAATACATTGAGCCCTATGGGACCTAATTTTTCTAACATTTTTTAAGCGGATTTAAAATTCACAAATTGCTTCGAAAATTTTAGGTAATAGTCAAATTGCTCCATAAAATATATACAAAAAAATTCAGCTAAATATATTCAGTAGTTTTTTAAATAAAAATTAAAATAATAATTACACATCTTATATGAAACGATCACGTGACCATGATATGAAACGATCACATGACCCACTTCAAAATGAGATATGGCATCCATCTTGTTTCAAATTCGTGATTTTTAAAAGTTCTTTTTAATTCATATTGAGTGTTGTATCCATCCTAAAACTACTTTATTTCTGCTTAAATTCTGTGCATCTACATACTAAAACAACACAATGACAATATATTTGAGTTTAAATTCTCATTCAAATTTGATTATTTCTACAATTAAGCCTATTTTTCACCTATGTAAAATGTAAACAGCAAAATATGTAGAATGAGTTGTATTAGAATTACTGTATTTCTTTAACGCAAAATAATTCAGTCCATGGAGTCTGCATGGCTGATATGAATGAAATATTAATTGATTTTATAAACAGAAGGACGATATTTTTCGATGAAGTTTTAAGCATAAAGTTTATGAATTGTAGCTCCATGGTCTTAATTTTTAAATAAAATAAATTATTATAGCATTGTGATGAATGAAATGGAGAAAGTTATGAATGAAATCCTGCTTTTATAGAGAGATCCAGGCGTGTTATTTTTTCTATGACGTCATTTGAATTAATTTCAGTTGTTTTCGATGAAGTTTTCAAATATAATAAATTATCGTAGTATTATGATAGATTTAAAAATATTACCGTGGAATGTATTGCATTTTAGAGATATTTAAACCACGCAATTTATATTTCAATGCCGTCTTTTGAATGAAGTTCATTTTTTTCAATGAAGGTTTAAGTTTTCAAATATAATAAATCAATGTAGTATCGTGATAAGTTTTAAAATATTACCGAGGAATGTATTGCATTTTCGACTTTTTTAAATAAAATTGCATTGAAGTTGGAAAGTGTTTCATAATCAATGCTTTAAGCATGATTGATCTTTCTTGTTTATCTATCACCGTGGTTTTACTGCGTTCCTTAATGGCTACAACGTACCTTCTTGATCCAATCATTTTAGTCCACGTTACATTTCGCGTATCTTGATTCGTTAAGTGATTAATTGCGTCACTCTTTAACGTCCATTAGCGAGTGAGACATATGTCCATCTGATGATTAAGATTGATATGGATTAAACGAAAATTCTTTTTTACAGCTTATTTCGTTTCAGTTTAAGCGTGAAAATAGGGCAAGAAAGTATTTTTAGGTAGTATATATCATGCAAATATATATAGCATGCGCTATTATTAAATTGTTTAATTTTATTTTAAATAATTACCGTTTTCTACCAATTTACAATATAATTTTCGTCAATAAATATATATGATATTGCTTTTCAAAAACATCAAAGGCTGTAAAGATTTTATATCATTCTGCATTTGGACTATGACTTAAGTTTTGTAAAATAAAATTATAGCTATGGATTAGATAGTGAATCAAGTACATATAAATTTGCATCTTATTTAAATGAATAGTGCAATATCATAAATATTTTACTCAACTTTATATTCATAATGTTTATAAGGAAACGCAATAGCAAATTTTAAAAATATATCACTTAATCAAAATTAATTTAATGTAACAAAGAATAAACTTTTAATTTTTCGTAGCTAAAATTACACCATACTATTGTTTCTACTAAACAAGTTTAAGCATATATTTCTCTGGATCTCCAATAGATAGAGTTTAGATATCGACTGATATAGATTCAGCATGGAATTCCCAAGAACGTAGGGACAAAAGCGACTAACAGTGCAGTTATCGGCAGTTTATATTCATTGTCATCGGTGGCTGCAATGCCAGTGAGATTCAAGTTATAGATTTCACGGGCACATATTTTGTCTTCTGACTTGAACCTGTCTAGGATTCCTGGGCGGGATGCCATTATGTTATACGATTCTGTGCCCTGGCTTTCTTAATTTTAAGAAATCAAGACTAACTCGGTCAATACTTTAATTAATAATAATTAATTACAATTTCGGTTAATACTAGTCAATACTTTAAAATGTTAAAAACATATTTTACAAAAATGCAGACATTCAAAATTTGAACCCAAACTTATTTCTGAATAGAAATATAGCACATACTCAATGCGCCGAAACCAAATCTGGGTTATATTATTTTACGGAAATATCGCCCATATTTATTTTATGCTTTTTTAATAAAACTTCAGTTTGAAGCTGGCTGTGTCGAAATTCAAGTATCTGAATTAGCTTGGCATTAATATTTACAAATTTCCACGAGCCCAATCCGTTTCCCGACTATAGTACTATTAAGACGAACCAAGAAAAAAACTAAAATTTCAGGATTTTCACACCTTTAACTTAAAATATATGTCATATATTACATTAATATAATACTGCTAATATGTTGAGTTGTAGATAAATTTATCCAAGTTGCATATCACTTCAAACAACTACAAATCATAAAAAGTTGTGTTCCGTGTGAACGCAATACAAGATTTTACAACATACTTATTTTAATGACATATAAATATATAAAAACAAATCACATCCTATCCTATAAATCCAATGATCTTTTCCGAACTGGATATTTGCATAATGCTGTAAAAAGAGCCGATAAAGCCTGTAATGGTGTGTTTCTGAGTTCCAGAATCCACCACTTTCCAATAATTTGAATCGAGCAGGTTGTTACTGTGCAATCAATACATCTATGAAACTATTATATATCGATGTCAGTTTAAAGGGATTCAGAATCTGGTGAATGGTATTCTTATAGTCAGTGTGGTACAGTACACATATAGCAGATGGTAGCAAAATTAAACATGGCGTATTTTTAAGCCTTTAGCTATTTTAATTTATTATGAATGGGAAGTCACAGTGGAAAATACCAGCATTTAAAACCATATTTTTTAAGAAATATGAAGGGATGAATGACAAAACAATTTAAAAAATGAGCAACTCCTTTATACAGGGTAATAAGAAGTAAGGTATCTTTATTTCAAGGGCTTTAACTTCTGAAGATACTCTATAAGCTACTAATCTAACTAAACTTATCAGCAATGTCCTTCAATACATGATGGAATTTGGAACATTCGTAGATGAAGATTAAAGGAACACGCTGAAAAAAACACCGTTTTTCAATTTAAATATTAATTTAAGAGATATTTAATATCAAATGTCAAAGAATGAGTACTTGAGCTGCGCGTTCTTGACAGACCAGCAATAACAAGACCACGAATTTTATCTGACATGTACCTACATATTTCATTTTTTTTTTCAAGAAGTAGCCATTTTTACTTTCCTTATATACAATAATGTATAAGGAAAGTATTGTGACGGGATTGAAAATTCGAATTCGAGTTTTCGACGGGAGAGCACGTTTCAAGCATCCCTGATCAGGAATCGAACATTTTTGAGGTGATGTCTGTGTGTGTGAAAAGTATATATCTCTCTGTGTGTGTGTGTGTGTTAGTGAGTCTGTGGAGATGATAACTGACGCATGAATGGACCGATTCGAACGAAATTTGGTACTAAAATCACAATCCATGAATACTGGAAGCCTCTTGTTTTTATACGCAATTGAATGATCAGAACCTGCATAAATTTTTGAGTGAAATTTTAAAAAAATCATTAAAAAATCAAAACATTTAATAAAGTTAGGCAAATAAACATTTCTTACGTAATTTTTCATTAGACAACGATTAACATAAATTTTAGAACACAAGCTTGAACCGTTCTCGAGATACTGCACATTTTTCTAAAAAATTATCAAAAAATAACGTAAAATAAAAAAAAGTATTACCTATTGAGAAACATATTCACTTTTCATATGTAATATCATGCGATAAGTTTAGTGACATCATTCACGTGGATCTAGCTCCTTCCATTAATGAGAAAAGATACTTTGAGTAATACTTTTGTATTTGAACGCCAATAGTCATTTGTCTGCTGTAAGAATAACTTATTTCTCCATCCATATCGTTTGGCGAGATTTTGGCGACGAATTGGGCGGAATGTCGCCAACTTGGCGACTTGTTTAAATGTTGCTAAATTAATAAAAAACTCGCCAAATGGATAAAAATGAGGCGAAATCAATGAAAATGACGACTAATTGACGAAAATTCAATATCTTGGAAAGAATATATCTAGTATAAGAATAACCTATTGTTTTTACTGTTAAAGTAGTAAATCCATTGCATTATATAAGGAAATTTATATGTTGCCCACATCAGATTTTTTACGTTTCGACGTAGCGTAAATTATTTTACTCTTTATGCACTTCTGAAGTGAAGCATTTTTCTTCATTTAATTGGTCGAGTTGATTGGGATCTGCTTCGGTGTCCGCGAACAAGAGTCAGATATCTAACGGGCGCACTACGCCTACGTAACAGGAGGCACGAAAGTGCTCCGGCCAGCGTAGTGAACAGGGGACGAAGCACCTATTTATGAAAATAATAATTTTATAATATAATAACTAGGGAAACTTTAGTACGCAAATTCTAAAACGCATCGAAACGTTGCTTTCCCTTGAAATGTGTAATTTCAAGGTAAATGAACCTAAAACTTAAATCTGAAATGTCTATAAATTATTGATATTTTGAGTTCACAAGCACAGCAAAATAGCTGTTATTTAATTTAATGAAAATGTTTTCAAGAAGCGTATTTCTGCTGCTATGTGGATATCCGCTTGCTTTTATCATATGCAAAAGTAGTATAAAACACCCTATACATTCAAAAATAATCCATTAGAAGCTGTGTTGTATAGAAATTTTACTTATAGTTTTTTGCAAATATTTATTTATACGCTCGCAGCGTTGAACTGAGCGCTAGCAATTTTGAAACTAATATAACGCATAAAAATCACGCCCATATTCTTTAAAATCTATGAATACTTTGTTGAGTTTTGATTGTTATATATATATTTAGATGGTTTTGAACGGGGATAGTTTAGATCTGAAAATGAATCGAGCTATTTTAATAATTGAAAATAAATAATTGTTCGTTTGAAATTATTTTCCTTTTATGTTTGCAATTTTACTCTTTATGTCAACATTTTGAATTATTTTCTTTTCATGTATAAAGGAATTATTATTAGTTAAAATCTCAAAATGCTGCTATTCCATTGTAACCTATAAATAATCAATAACACATAAAATTAATTAATCCATGAAATGATTTGAAAAATATATATATCACAAAAGGCCAAATCGTTACATTCCGTATTCCACTTGTATTTTTGTGTCTAGGTATGCCGAAATCTCAAATATACAGTAAGGTTTTTCAAGTGTAAAATATAGTCTTGCGACAAATCTTACTGATACTATGGGCAACGTTTTTAAAAGTGTGTTCCTCGATAACGTTCCACTGATTCCGCGACGAGGTAATTTAGTGAACATGTTCTTAAAAATTAAAAAAAAACGTGTAAGTAAATTTTAATGCATAATTTCAAATAACGCTGATTAGTACATTTTGCAGCAAAAATGTCAGCATATTTCAGGATACTTACAAAATAAACAAATTAATTAAAACATACCTCAATAGAATTTCTCATTTTAATTCTCTCATCAAATTAAATTTCAAAATGGGTTTCGTGACCATAAAAGTTTGAAAAACGCAGCTATAGAGAAATAGAATTGCTGTAAGCCACAAATTAGTTATACAGTTCATCTTATAAATTATATTTATAATTAAAGAATAAATTATATTTTATTAAACATGCGGTTTGAATTCAAATCAACCGATCCGATTTCTAAAATAAATTTTCACAATTATATTCAGATTTCAACATAGTTCAATAAAAATGTATTGTAGCTTGATATTCTATGGAAGCCATAGATTCAATGGTGAAATGTGGACAAATCTGAGTCATTAGCCAGTCATGGCATCCATAGCACATGTTCGCCTTTCCGCGAGTATAGGTAATCGTGCTTAAAACACTTAATCTTTCTAAAATCAATTTTTCAAATCATATGTATATTAAAATATTTGCTGTACACAGAATGCCACTACAATTAATCACGATGTCACCGACATTTTTTTTATTTTCACAAAACCATTTGTATACATTTTCTAGTGTCATAACTGTCTAAGATAATAAACCATACCTGTTCTTAGGCGACTCTGTACCCTGAAGCACCAATGATGCCAATCTTATTACACAAACATTTCCCGCTAATGGATCATTCGTGTTTATTCGTCAAAACAAATCTGATTTCGTTTAATTGGCTTCGATCGTAGTACATGTGGGTTAAATCAACAATTTTCCTATTTTGGCATGGTGACAGAGTTACTTGTTTTGTACTACACTTGCGGCAAGGATACATTGCTGTATTAAGAGAAGAAATAACCCCTGACTGCTAAAATCCATTTAATTTTCACCCTAAGTAATAAAATATGTACATATGTGGATAATCAAACTAGACGAAAATTTTAAGACCTTTCAATCTTTACTTGTATGTTAGTAAAAGAAACTCTAATCAAGTAATTAATACACACACACACACACACATATATATATATATATATATATATATACCTATTTTTGGTAACATTATTTTATGGACTCGTAGAATAAATTAAATTTGTTATAACTTTATAACTATAGATTAATTCATTTTAATAGAGTTATTAAAAACTGAGACTGATATAATGCATATCCTTCCCAATTAGTCATTAATATTATTAAATACCAAATACCACTCGATATAATCCAAGGAAATATTCCTAACGACGGTGGCGTTCATTGAATTAAAATATAAAAAACAAGAAAGATCAATCATGCTTAAAGCATTGATTAAGAAACACTTTCCAACTTCAATGCAATTTTAATTAAACATGTCTAAAATGTAATACATTTCTCGGTAATATTTTAAAACTTCTCACAATAATACATT